>VOQJ01047027.1:8486-25671 GCA_015052665.1 Apistogramma diplotaenia | reverse complement strand
CACACACACACACACACACACACAAAACTTTCCGAGTGAGCTCTGTGTGTTTTAAACTCCGCTGGCTTCACTCTGATGTTGTAACTTTCCTGTTGATCGCTGCGTCCTCTCCAGGCTTGATAATCCTGACACAGAGTGGGGTGGTTACTGGGGGTGGGGATGGTGAAGTTTGCCGTCCTCCTGTCACCCTGTGAGGGAGCCCCTCCCTGTGTTCCTGCCCAGCCTGAAAGGAAACTTCAGCTCACTCCAACCTGAGACTCACTGAGAGCAGCTGCTCACTCCACAGTTCCTCATCTTCCTCATTTTCACCACCTCCATCCCCCATGGCGGCCAACCCCAAGTCCTCCCAGAAGGTAAAGAACGGGGTGATCGCCCTGCTGGCGCTCTGGTCCATCATCTCTCTTATTGTGATCGTGGTGTGGGCGACATCTCCGGACCTGAAGGGCGCAGCCCAGTGCCGCACCGAGCTGCAGGAGGCCACGGAGAAGCTGGAAGGGGCGAAGGTGGTGTACAACAAGAACAAGGAAGCGCTGGAGAGGATGGTGGAGGACGAGAGGGAGAAGCTGGCTCAACAGAGAGCTGAGTACCTGCTGCTGCTGGGACAGCTCAATTCCACCAACGCCACTCTGGAGGAATGCCGGCGGGAAAATGTGAGTTCAGTGGTTTGATGTTAAAAATGATTCAAACAGGAGAAACTGGGCTGAATGAGTCAGAGAGGGAAAAAATAGTCGATTTTAAACTTGTTAGAGGAAAAATAACTACAGAAGGTTTCATTAAATGTTCTTTTCTGTCAGGAGATGAAGGTCTTGGGATTGTTGCCTTTTTCGACTTGTCAGTGGGGTTAAGAGGCGAGGCCTAAAAGCCTCTTCTGAGATTCGTGGGATCATGTTTCAAAATGTTTTCATAATTACTCAGCATACAGTTATAGTTGTATGAGAATGTTCAAAAAGAAAACTTCTCACATGAAGCTCAGTTGCTTTTTACAAGCTTTGATATTTCGACCTGACCTGTGGGAGAGCACCTGTCAGGTCAGAATCACGCAGCTCTTCCCTCCTTCTGCACCTATTTTTGGTCCTTTCATCAAAAATATATTGATATTTTGGTCCTATGAGTAATTGTGTCAAGTTGGAATAAACTCTAAACTCCTCATTTCAGTATCTAAAAAATGTAAAATCAGCGGCAACATTAAAGTCATAAACACATGAATGAATTACTAAGTATCATCCAGTAATATCATGTACCATCATCATGCTTACTTCAAGTATAATAAAATGTTGATACAGTGCTTAAATAGGATAATTTTACATTATTTTGCATCTGCAGCTCACAGGACTGCGGTGGACCCGGTGTTTTCTGCGCTGGCTGCCTCCTTCTTGTGAAGTGACACTTTAGATAGAAAACATAAAAACACATGTGGGGCATTTGCTTATTGAGGCTGATTCAGCATGTGCAGCTTTAATTAGAGCACCTGAGAGTCGCCACTCCGTTAGAGTCTGGGATTAACTCGAGCTTCCTCGTGACCCTGAAGCATAAAAAATGGATGGATGGATATTTAGTGGAACTTTTAACTAAATTAAATGACTAATGTAAAGCTGCACCACCTGTTACACATCATTTTTCTCTGTATCTCTGATGCTGGGAATGACTATCAAGATCCTTTAGTTGTCCGGCTCTTGAGTCCTTTCATCAGCAGATCCCACAGGTACGTCACTAATTAACATTTCTTTCTTGCCAGTTTAATTTAAATACTTAAATGTTTCATTTATAGTTTAAGACTTCAGACTGAAGCACGAGTTGTACTTCACTCAGAATGAGTCCCAAACATCAGCAGGCTTCCCAGCATGCACTGGGAGAGTTCAAAGTCAAAACTCTTTAAGACTGACGGTTTGACTCAAATTACAAACTTAATACTGATACTGAAAATAGCATCTTCTTTTAATCCAGCTTGCAAAATTCAAACCAAACCTGCCCCACCCGCCTCACCAAAACACTGATGGCTTCCATCTGTCCAAAAAGCAAAGCAAACAAGTAGCTGAGTCATATCAATAAATATCATCAGCACACAGAGTTCAGTGTGTTTTCGAGTCAGACTGAATATCTGGAAAACTCCAAAGTGAAGCTGCAGAGCCGAGTTTGAAGCAATTTGGATTTTTCTGAGAGCTCAGATATGAACAGAGCAGGACTTCTCCCTCCTCTTTCCTCAAATGTTTCCATTTTGGGAGACTCGATTTTCCTTCGCGTACAACGGCCTTTTCCCTCCCTGCAGGCCTGACTGACTGTTTGTAGGATAAGAGGCATTCAGTTGCTTCCAACATTTCCAGCTCCGTATTCTGAGAGTTGCTGGCTGGAAAAAATGAGTGTTTGCCTTCTCTCTCCCTCCTCCTGTGGTTCGCCCTGACTCACTCCTACCCTCCACCTCTTCCTCTCCTTCACCTCTGCTCCACTCTCCCTCCCTTTCTGCTCCTTAACTTTTCCAGTCTCACTTCTCCCCTCGTGACTCTGACTTTTCTACTCATCCAGTAAAAATGTTTGGCTTGAGGACACATTTTTGTGCTGAAGGGAGTTGCAGGCGTCATTACCGTTAACTGCAGACAGATATTTCAATTATGGAAATGGATGCATCTGGAAATGCGCGTGCATTTCCCAGAAAAATCAATCCCACAGCTCATCACTCTGAAATTTGCAGATCAGATTATGTCAAACATACAGAGAAAATGTAATTAACATATAATAGAATTGACATAGTTTGCAGAAAGTTATGCAACGATCCTGCACAACTATGTCATATGAATGATGCTGAGCATTTTTTAAAGAAAAGATCAGGAAACAGAATCTGAGGTGTAAGTTGCAGCTGCTGTTTGGGCTGAGTGACACTGAACAAGCAGCTCTTAAATAAGCACATCTCTTAGACTAACAGTGAGATGTTAATTTGCTGACAAAGGTTTTTTCGGAAAGTACCAAAGAAATCAGTTTGTGTTCTTCTTCCTGCCAGCTTCCTGTGCTCGGCTTCAGGCTGGAAGAAAAAAATACTTCCTGATATAATTTTCAGTTGAATTCAGTTCAACTAAATTTTATTTATATGGCGCCAAATCACAACAAACAGTGGACTTAAAGCGCTTTATATTGTAAGGTAACCAGCCTAAAATAATAAACTGGAGATAAAAGGAAGATCAGTTGGAGAGAAAGAATCTAAATAAATATCATAATACTGAAAGTAGTTGCATATAATGATACATCTGTGAGATGATTATAAATATCTTTTTTTTTAGTGGTTAAAATTTTATTTGTGAAGAAATTCATGAAGACAGTAAAAGTTAATGTTAGAGGAAAACTCGGCTCCACAGAGCTCTGACTCCGCCTGGCTGAGAGGAAACGTGGGGTCGTTCGCTCAGTGATGAACAGTAAGAAGTCTCTGTCTTAGCATGGATTAGCATGTCTGAGTGATTCACCCATACAGTCAATGGATGCAGCATGCTAACAAACTCCAAAACCAGTGGATTCTCATCTGTGGCTCTGACATGCGCTCGACACAGATTCGTTCTTCAGGTGTGAGCGACGTACAGTAAAGTCTGTAACCAGAACTCTATGCAGTTATTTGTTATTTCTGATCATTTAATAAACACAAATTCACTTGAGTAAGTGAAATTTAAAATTAGAAAAAAGCTAAGAAACAAAAGAAAAACCCCAACAACATTGTGAGAGACGGGTGCGGGGTGGGAGTTCCTCTGGGGTTTGCTAACACCTTTTTCCGGGGGCGGGGAAGACAAACTTCCTCTGTGTGGAAAAGCTGGGATATGTTTGCTCCTCTCATAAACATATTTAACCTTTCTCTTTCTCCATCTAAAGAATAACTGTCCATCATGCTCTCTGGGCTCTTAGATGTGAAACGTTTGGACTGCGTGTGATATTTGCAGTTGTTATGAGACATTTTTAGAAATGGGTTTGCTTTTTAGTTGGTTTGCTTTCATGTTAATCAGTTGAGGTTGTCTGTAATGCAAGAGTTTACCTTTTGACTTGGGGATTAATCTCCTCTAATTGATTACTATTCCACTACAGCTTTTTTTTTAATAAGGTCAGTTATATAAAAGTTATCAGATGAGATCGACTGCCCTGGAAGCACCTACACTGGAGCCATTTTTGCAGTCTTTGTCTACGAGAAATCAATCTTCAGTGTGAATGTGAGGCCGTTAAGTCAGATTAAAGCACTTGTAAGGATCAGAAACCGCTGAGTGTGTGAGTGAGCAGAAAGAACTACAGCTGTGGTTAGACTGCAGAACAGAACATCCAAATACCCAGAATGAACTGATACATCATTGTTCTCAGCAGAAGAGGTTTCAAAAGATGTTCCAGGAAAACAAGGAACGGAAAAAGGTGATGAAACAGCCATAAAGGGAACCAGCTTGAGTCCTGTGCACAGATGTGTCTTTTTAAATTGTGTTATGCTTAAACCTACACTAGAATCTGCTAACAATCCCAAAATGCAACGTCCGATCAGTGATGACTTTTCTTCTCTTTGGGATAAACTGTTCTGCCTCCTTTACATAACCAGAATTCAGCGAGTTAACACTGACTTTGAAAACAGTCCTCATATGTCAGTATTATTAAGAAATAGGTCCAATGCGTCGCTCTGATTCTGTAGAGCATCAGTGTCATTACCATAGAGACTGTGTTTGGACTGGTCCTTTATATCTAATAATAACCGCTGCGCTGGATGAAAGGAATGTTTCTGAAAGCCGGGGCTGTTCTGTTTTCAGTCACCAGCTTAGCTCTGAAAACACAACCTTTGGTCCAACTTGATGACATACAAAAAACTGTATGTGGCAACATTGAATTGTTAGGAGTGCTGATAATTATAGAAAACAAAAAAAAATCAATACATGAGTTCATATAAATAATCTGCTACAGATTATTTATATGAACTCATGTATTTGGACTTCATTATATGGATGTTTTTACTGTAAAGAAATGAAATGAATGAAAAATCAGAATTTAAACTAATGTCTCATTGCTGATTTAGTCTGCATAATATATTCTCAATTTACTTTTTGGAAAAACAAACAAACTGAAGCCGTTACGGCTGAATTGCTCCCACTTTCACATTTAAAAGGGCAGAAATGTAGCTGGGGTAAGATAAGGTCGCTCAAAAATGACAAATTTACAACACTCAGGCCAGCATAGATTCGAATGCTGAGCAAAACAATAGAATATAATAAATATGAAGATAGATGGTGAACATACTCAAGGTCAGGCTGCAGTGATGCTGAGCCACTCGCTTCTCTACAGAAGAAAAGGCCACAGTGGGAAGCACAGACTGAATATAAAAGACGGACTTAGCCTCTGTGACATGATTGGTTTCAGTTTTAAGTCTCAGGACTGGCTTTTGGCCACGTTGGCTTTTTGGAACCAAAACAGGGTAAAATGCTAAGTTAGCATGCAGCTAATGTTAGCTAGTATTGGTTAGCAAGTTGAATCCATAAAGTGCATAGGTCAGACACAGATTACTGTTATGTAGTGGTAAGTAATGGATCATAAAATGATTTTGACTCATTAAGACTGGAGCACAGGCTTCTTGGTCTGGTAGTATAATTAACCACACACAAGCATATCAGTGCCACAAATACATCCAGTTTAGTGACTGCGGTTAGCTTAGTAGTGGAATAAATCAAAACAAGCAGGCAAATGTCCAAAAATCTATTTAGAAATGATACAAAATGCTTCACAACCTGTTTGAAACTCTTTCTGTTTTAAAGTTTAAAGTAGCACAGTGATCTAGTTGTCTGTAGTCTGCAGCTTCATCACAAGCTACTTTCAATGCCAATAATTTCACTAAATAAAACAAATCTTCAGGCTAAACTCCAAAAAATGAAAATCAGCTCAGAGAACAGCAGAATGCACTCATTGTTAACACGTTTCCATTAAAGGTTTAACCTCATTTTCACACCAAAGCAGAATTTCACTCTGTGCTGACAAAATGCACAAGAAGAAGAATCTCAGTCACCTTAAAATCTGAGGGACAGAACGAGGAGCTTTTGTCAGTTTACATATAATGACTTGCTACCTTGTGGCTAGTTCCATAGCTATGGTGAGGCTAATAGAAACACATGTGCACAGGGAAGACGTAGGATGAAGGTTCGTGTCTGCAGTATAGTTCAGTGGGCTGAGCAGGCGAAACACATGCAGCTACTCCAGGGGCCTGTGTTTGACTCACCACTTCCTCTCTGTCATTTCCTGCAGGCCATTTCTTGTGTGTCATCAACCACCCCCCCCCCCATTTCTGTCTGCTCTACTGTCCAATCATAATAAATCTTAGTTTTCCCAAGTGGCAGAGAGAAATCCAGGAAGAAAGCACTGAAAATGGACAAAACCTTAGTGAAAAGGAGAGCAGATGCCAAGTGGGAGCAGATTTGTGATTGCTGACAGAACTTCATATTAACCTCTTCTTCATTCCTCTCTGGCATGTGTTTGATTCATCCTGCAGGTCCTCCTGAACAGGAACATCAGCGACCTGAAGGAGAACATCGACGAGCTGCATCAGGAAAAAGCGAATCTCACTGTTCAGCTTGGCCTGCTGAAAGGTAGGAAAAACACCATCACGCCCATGAAAGGAGACTCTTTCCCAGCCCTATTCTTAGTTGCATTTTCCCCCCAGTGTTACCACGGAGACGGAGTGTAAATAAATACAGGATTGGTTGGTTTAAAAAAAAAAGTGGAGTGTGCTCTGCTCTGAAACACAAACTGACAACAGAAATAAATGAAAATCAGCAGGCAAACTGATTCACATATAAACTCGTTGGGAAATTCAGCAACGAGGAAAAGAATAACACAAAATTACAATAAAGCAGGAGGATTTAATAAAGTTGATAAACATACAAGAGAAAGGTGAGCGAGGAAACACTGAAGGATGTAAAGAAGGAAACTAGAAGGACAGGAAGAGCGCTCTGATTGGTCTGTCAGTGTCTCGTTGCCAGTGTGGCTGATGTGTCGTGTTCCTCAGTCTGGTTACAATATATCAGTGCAGCTGAACCAGGTGTTTCTTTATTTACCTGTGGTGCTGTGCCTTTGCCTGGTTGCAGGTGTTGGTGAAGTTGATGCCAGTGCTGCTGCTGTTTCTTTGCTTCTGCTTTTCCTGTATTTTCGCCTCATCAGTAGAATTTCTTTAATATCATCTGCCTTTACCAAGAATTCTAATTGCGATAAAAAATCTCCTTTACATGTGAGACCGGCCTTACACACAACACTGGTGCATTGTTCTATTGTTGCTGGGTCTTTTCCCCGTTGCCGGTGTAATTGGTTTCAGAACAAACAGCGGGCCTCGTCAGGACTGAGGAATGCAGGTCTCCCTGTACTGAAGGATCACAGCTCTGCGCTGGCAGCTCACAGGGCAGGAGAGACTTCACACTGCAGCTCAACATGTCGCAAACTCCAACACGTGCATTTTAATTTAATGGTCACATATCTTCATCTTTCCTCTAATGATCGGGGTTAGAACTTGGTGCAGCAGTTGTCTTTGTGCTGCACGCAGCAGCAGGAGATACTTCAGACTGAAAGCAGCATCATGGTGGGCGGCTGGGCCACATTTGTATTGTGTGGCACTTCTAAATTAGTTAGATCGTATTTTTTCGTTGAAAAACTGCAGATGTGTTGATGGGTGCAGCTGCCCAACAGTTTTTCCCATTTTCTTTACTGTTCTTTTTATGGTGGTCAGATATTTATGTAAAACACAGGGAAATATTCAGAGTTACTGTACAACAGGAAGCACTGCTGCAGTTTTAACTTTTGAAGCCGTTTATGTTTAACTTCCTCATTCCATGTGCACATTCCTTCAGGAAGCAGAGTTTTACCTTCTGGAGATTTTGCTGTAAGTGTCCTGTTTTAGAGCTGCACTCGTGTGTATTTGCTTATTAGGAGTGAAGTTTGTTGAAGCAGAGTTTTCTGAGGTTCTTGGAGAGGATATCTGGGTCCTTTGTAACGTTGGTGTTTAGTGTTCCAGTGGAGTTCAACCACTGCTCGTTCCTCAGCAGTTCTGTTGTGTTCAGCGCTTCTGAATGCTTCAGAAAAGAATCGTTCTCTGCTCTGGTTTTGGTGTCGTCATTAAGTTTAGGACCACAACTTAACTCATAGCAAGTCAATCCAAACCACGTAGCAAGATAGTACTGATGTGACATGTTCCAGTGTCTCTTTCCTGCCATATCATGGCATCTATCTCCAGGACCATCAATTAAAGAAAAATAGCTTTAACATCTTATCTGAATTTAGTCCCGGCGCGCCTACTTTTGGTAGCAAAAGATGCTAAAATTATAGCCTAGCCACTTTAATAAGTTAAACCACTTTAAACCAGTAAGAAGAAACAGGTCTGATAAGCACCTCAAAAGTAGATCTGACTCTTTTCTGTTTCATTTAGTCGTAAACTGAAAATAAAACTGAACCAAAGATTGTTTACGAGGTAAAGAAGCACCAGTCTCCACGCCTACTCTCACCTCAGCAGTCATGCTCTTGAGTTTAACTTCTGACCAATCAGATCAGTTCTTAAAGCTGATCACCTGGTTAGTTTTGAACCAAACCAGCAGGACTTGAAAGCAGCTCACTGACAAACAGACATCTGTTAGGTGAAAAACTTCATTAAAGCACTCGGAAAACAACATATCATCGTGTTTTTTTGTCGTATGCAATGAGTTTCTTGGCTAAAACCCTCCAAACCGACAGGGCAAGAACGGTGGCCTGATAGGAAGTGAAGACATACATTAATGGAGGTGACTTCCTGTAGGGAACGGTTGAAGGGAAACAATAAATTCCTGTACGGAAGAGGTATGAAAGGAGCATTATAGCAGCAGGGAGAGGGCCGCTCTGATAAGCATCAGTCACTGTTTAATATGAACAAGTCAGTGTGGAAGAAAGCAGCCACAAAAACATCTGACTTCATCTCAAATGACAGAGGAGGAAAAAACATCCAGCCAGGATGTTTTATCTTAAAATGTGCACCTTTGATCTCTAAATAATATTCACAAATATTGAACAAATATTCGACTTGTTCCATATGATAATCAGCAGTATCGTTATAACAGACAAAATATGGTGTATTTTAGTACATTTAACCAGCGACCCATGTTATCGTTCAGCTAACTGCATTAAAAACACCACAAACACATTAATAAGCTGCCTGTCCAGTGGACTGGTGGACACGGCCACCGTGACGTCACACAGTCGTTGGTCCCATTGTGAATTTTGAATATAAATTTAAGTCTATTTTGCTAAACTTGATCTTACTACGTTTCAAAGTGGTGGATTTAATCTCGAGGATTTAAAAGGGGACTTTCAGAAACAGTTGGATGATGTCATGGTAACTACGTCCATCTTTTACAGCAGCTACAGCCGCCTGTCACTAGCTACCTGCCAGCTTTAAGCCTTAATAGAATGTCAACCTTAATAATTTAAGCCTTAAAAAATTTAATAAAAAATGTTTTTGTAGCAGCCGGCTTCAAACACAGAGCGGCAGTTTTTTGGTGTTTCCATATTAGTTTTATTTTTTAGCTTCAGAGGTCGCTGCTTTTTTGTCTGAAGACTCTGATTTTGGAAAAAATAAGAATAAACTGAAAGAAGTGAATCTGTTTGGGAAACATGATCCCACAGCTGTGGAAAGAAATCAGGTTGTAGGACTGAGCTCTGAATAAGCTGAAGTCCAGACAACATGAGCGCTGGCAGCAGAGCACAGGTCATTCCTGACATAACTCCCTCTGACGGCTCTCTGATACCACGCCACGTTTCCTTATAAGTTAATGCAGCCGCAGACCTGAGCCAAACCCTCAAAGCGAGTCCGGACTGAGGAGTTCCCAAGAAAACAAATTTAGGATTGGTTAGTTACTGTTGCTAGGTTGGCCAATTGCAAAGAAACAATGTGACCATGTCGGGCTGTGTTAAAGAGAAATGTACAGGCCTGAGGAAACGAATTATATTATATTATACAACAGCAATCATGTCAAGGTCTTGTGAGACAAAGACTTGTGCAATTTTAATGTGAGAATCTCAACTGTCAGACAATCCTGTGAGCAAGCCCTTGACAGTGGGGGGGGGAGGGGGAATCCCATTTTAACAAAATCAGGAAGTTTCCTGCATGTGTGCATCACATTTGCTTTGTTCACTGGTGTTTCCCTGCTTTCTGTCCTCAGACCACATCGAAACCCTGGAGCAGAACCTGACCCAGGCCACTCATCAGACCGAGGCCTGCAAAAGTCTGCAGGTGGCCGCTGAGAGTCGCATGGAGGCAGCTCAGGCTCAGACAAAAGCCTGCGAGTCCAGCAAGCAGCACGTGCAGAAGCAGCTGTGAGTCCACGCTGGGGTTTGAACTCATACCTGGATGGTTCTCCCCAATGAGGCTGTGGCTCTGATTCTCTCTCTGTTTGTGTGTTAACAGTCAGAAGTGCAAAGAGACGAAATCTGAAGCTCCTCAGATGACACAGCAGCGGACCCCCACTCAAGCCCCCGGTTCCACCGCTGCTCCCCTCAGTGGTATTCCTGCACTGGCGCTGCTCGTCTGCAGCGCTCTGCATCTGATGACCTGTGAGTAGCAGCAGCGCCTGCACATCTGCAACCATAATCACTTAAACACGATGCCAAATCTGAGCTGCTGCACCTGAACGCATCCTGAACACTGTAGCAGCATTTCTACTCGGTTTAGTTTCCCAGCTGCATTTGGTTATTTCAGTTAATTATTTCACTTAGTTATTTCTAATTTTTTTCATTTTCCTTTAGTTTTTTTCTGTTGTTTTTTAATTTTTCTTTCTCAAAAAATGGATGGCATTCTGCAACATGGAAAAAATGATCTTATCTTAATATCATCTCATCACTTGCAAATAATAATTCAACAAAATAAACAAGTTAATGGTCCTGGACGTAGATAAGCAGCAGAAAATGATCTGTTTTGGTTTTTAATATCTTTAAGGAGAGCTGGTCGGGCTGCATCACATGGCGAAAGAAAAATAAACGATTAAACCTGTAATTATAACAAAACAAAAGTCTGCAGTTACTAAAACAGCACGGTTCATCACACAGGTGGTTCTAATGCAGGACACAATAAACAGAGCTCCACCTGCTGGCTGGAGCTGCTCACTGCAGTGAGCCAGCCGCAGAAAAGCAGCACATAAAGGTTCCTTTAAAATGTGGAGATGAATCGTTTTAAATGTTGGGTTGAAGCTCAAACACGAGTGAATTTAATATCACTTTATTTATTTTTACACATTTCTGTGATCTTTAGTCAGAGTTTCAGGCGAATGGAATCTGCTCTTTTGCATCTTTTGTTTACGGAAGCAACCTAAACAAAAGATGTGCATATCTCACCTATCTACGTCATTGTTTAGTTAATTTACTTTAATTATTTTATCAATTTGTGAGCTTTAACAGCCTCAATGTGTTTTAAGAAGATTTGTGCTCACTCTTTAAAATTTGCAACGTAGCACAGACATCTGTATTTTGGGATCATTTTGAAGATCTTATGTTGTTACTGGAATTGATTGATTAAAAAAAATAGACATGCAGATGTTTAAATAGATACTGTAACAAATAAACAGCACAAAAATAAAGGATAATTTTTTTGATGTAACAATGCTTCTTTGCAATAAACCTATTTCAGAGCCCGTTTATTGCCCTTTAAATGGAGCCGTACAGTATCTGTAGGGAAAGTGCATCTTTGTTGGTTGAGCAGCAGAGCTGAGTATGTAGGTTGTGCCCATCAAATACCTGACAAATCTTCTCTGCTAATGCCAACATTTATTCTGCCAACAATTTCCTTACTTTCTGTGCTGAGTTTAATCTGGATGTACAAACCCTGTTAGAGCTCAGATTTCTTCTGCATGTACACAAATATCTGTTTATTTACTGCATTTCTGCAGAGTGAGTAGACATCCACTTTGGTGCAAAGGTGACAAAGGTTCGACAGTCCTCACAGCAGAGGTCCCAGGTTACCTCTGCTGTGTGGAGTTTGCATGCTTCCTCCCACAGTCCAAAGACATGATTGTCTGTGTCATTGTGCGAGCCGCCGCTAGCCGATGGATGGTTATGTAAAACCGTCACCTCAGAACTCTTTTCTAAGATAAAGTCTCTGAGTAGCTGCAGATAATTTATGTGGTAAACAGAACTGAGGAACCCAACAGAAAGAGACAAGTTACTAAGTAACTGCTCCAAACGCTTCGTGTTCATCAGGGTCCAGAAAGCGTTAATTATATTTAAAAGGTCATATTTCCACCATGTCACATGCCAGGCGCTGGAGCTTAAATCTGACACTGTTTAAAATGCGTTTCCTGCTTTTCAGGAGTTGAGCGCGGTAAACGGTGGAACCGACAGCGAGCACTGCGGTCCAGACGGAGGAGCGGAGCCTGGACAAACACACTGACTGCTGTACAAACTTCCTCTCTGCAAAACAAACTGGTTGCCATGGGGATGCATCACGCTGTCTTAAGATGAATGACTGGACACAAACTTTGCTTTTTTTACCCCACAGCTGAGAAGTTTACCGCCCATTGGACTCTGCTGGCTTTATTTTTTTGGTTTTTAAATGTGCATTTTTAGAACTTCCTGCCATTCTCTTCCACAAACATTCCCATGAAGTAAAATTTAATGAAGTCATGAAGTGTTATTGGTCAGGTTTTTACTGTTAGCTGTGATCAGGTTCAAAGTGTGGATTTATTTTATTTTTTTTAAATATGCTTGAAGCTTGCCACATCCAAGGGGACTTTTAGAGGCTTTTCTCAAGTTTCATTAGATACTGTTTGGTTTTTTTTGTTTTTGTGGATGAATGTTTCCATTTGAATAAACCTGAGGATTGTTTAAACTAACTAACAACAGTGGGGTATTCTCCTCACTTTTGGGATAAATTTGCTTAAATGTTTTGTACATTTCAAACTTTTGCTTTTTCATTGTGAAAGATTAAAAACTGAAATAAACCGAATTACCCTTTAATGTCCAACTCTGAGGAAGTATTTTAACATCGCAGCTGTTTTACAGGCTTTACAGGACATCAAGTGTTACTGTGGAAAAAACGAGGTTAAACAGTCTGAAAATGTTTGTCATTGAAACACTTCAGCTGCCGTTTGCAGATTAATGCTGAAACTGAACATCCTCGGATTCTCTGGTTTAGAAATGTATCAGACATCACTTTTATACATTGTTGCTAACTTAGTTCTGACTTCTGAGCATTTCCTATTCTTTCCTTTGATTTTACTGCGGGGATATACTATGGTTTGTATCACGGTAACACCAGGAAGAAACAAAAATAAACAAATAAAGAGAATAAAATGAAATAAAAATAACAGACACGGACCACTGGCATTTTTAAAAACCTGCCTTTAGTCTCTGAACGCCAGGACATTTGTGTTCGAACTTTACAGACACTCGAGGACACTGAAGTTACAAACTGATCCTTCGGGACATCCACACAGCTTCCCGATTCTCGAAGCTTTACGCACTGCACACTGCTCACCTGCATCACACTGACACACAAAAAACACAACCGTGATTTTCAGCCTGGATCCAGTTTGACTCTGATATCTGCCAGGAAAGAAAAATGAAGTGGATTAAACATGTTTCTGAATGTCTGAAATATTAGTCGGCCAAATTAAGTCTGACAGTACATTGATGCTAACGGTCCGATTCATACGTGAGAGATGTGTCTGGAACTTCACAGAAATTAGAGACACAACCACAAAAAGACTAAATGATGACAAAGAGAGATGAGAACAATAGACAGAAACAAACAAAAATATATAACATCAGTGTGAGAAACGTGAATGTTGATCTGAAGGCTGAAATCTACAAACCTGAACAGCTTAAATAAATCCCAGATTATCTGAGTGAATGTCAGGTAAATGACCGCACATACGTACAACAGGAAGCCAGCCGAGTTTCTTCTCTGAGGACGGCAGCTGTTTGCCCTTTAGCTTCTCCAGAACTTCCTGCAAAGCTTCAATCTGAGGAGGAAATGGAGACCAGGTCAACATCTGACTAAAGATTCAAAGGGATGACGACATTACTAAAGCCATTTCTTTACAGCTATTATCTTACACTTACAGAAATGCTGTTTACAGCAACATAACATGTTTATACTGTAAGTTTGTGTTTTTGAATTCAGACTTGGTTTCATAACTGTTATACTAATATATTTAATGTTTAAGTATTGAATGTGGACAGTATTTCAAATAAAGATGTAGGTATGTAAATAAAATCCACATGGCACAGATTTCTGAACTGATACAGACACAGCACACCCACCATCACTCAGTCAGGAGTGGAGCTTTTAGGAAGTGGAGGGGGGGTTTAAAGACGCGTGCTAAAACTTCAAGCTTGTTACATGCTAATCATCAATAGTTAAATAATAATAAAAATAATAAAAAGCGCCTTGTGGCGACTGTTGTGATTTGGCGCTGTATAAATAAAATTGAATTTGCTGGAAAAACAAGTGCGATCCATGGCGACCCCACCTCACAGCTTACAGGACTTAAAGGATCTGTTGGAGCAGATACCACAGCACGCCTTCAGGGTTCATAATGTGTCTGATCTATGTATTTTATATGAATCAAAGCCCATTACTTTTACAAATTTAAAAAATATCTTTACATTATATGAAGAAATGAAGAATTAACATTTTGTTTACACACTGCCCATCTCTACCTGCCATAAGCAAATAAAACATGATGTCCCTACTCACCAACTCTTTCTCTTCTTGTGTCTTGATGGCGTCGTATTCGGCTGATCTCTCTTCAATTGGCTCTTCACAATGCCCTAAAACAATAAGCAGCCAGCAGGAGGCGCTGAGGAGCAGCACCCTGACACAGACCATGGTGCTGAGGGACCCAGAAATGCAACGGACACTGAAAGATGCTGTGCAGCGAGGCTCAGTGTGCTCTCTGATTCTGAGGCTCATTCTCACATGTTTATAAGTGAGCAGCTCTGACGTCACTCGGGCAATATTTATTCTTCAATAATGAGGCAATCAGCCGGCTCACATCTGAGGTCAGCAGTGAGAGGAACCTCTGCTCCGTCAAACAGGATGTGAGAGCAAAGTTTCCATCTTTTTCTGAGCTTAAAATCTGACTTAAAGATGAAATAATTCCTGCTGCCAAACAGCACCATGCTGTGGTGCTTCTGCTGGTACCAATATAAAGCTGTGACCGGCAGTTTGAAACAGATCACTGGTGCTAGTTAGTCCAACAATGTAAATAAAACCCACAGACGTGTAACATTAATGCAGTCTAAAATGAAAGTACTTGGTTTAGTTTAAGATGATTGTGTTTAAGGTGAAAAACAAAGAGAAGACATCTAAGTACGTCCAACCACTGTTATTCAGAAGCTACTTGTTAACTTGAATATTTCCATATCTTTAGAATAACGAGCAGATGTGTGAACAAGGCCTCCTTCACCCTCATCTTCAGGGCTCCTGCAGTTATTTTACAACCTCTAAAGTGAAAACAATAGTTTTCCTTATGACTTTGTCTTTCACATTGTTGCTGTGGAATCTTGCATGCATGACTGTTTCAGCTTCAGCTGTCAGACAGACTCATTTGACTCTAGAATACTTTGGTCTACAGAGCTCATAATCAGCTCAGTGACTCTGGGACGACGAAGTCATGTGGGTGACCAAATCAATGCCCCTCCACCACCGTGCTTAATAGCTGCAAAGCTCATCGTGCTGCAATGATGTTCTTCAAAAGACAAAGCTTTATCCTTTATCCTGGTAACCCTTTACAAACAACACAACCTCTTCAGCCTTTTCCTAACATGTACTTTAGCATTTAGCATGCTGACTGAGGTCAGTAGAGTGTGAGACGTAGCTCTTGGGTTTTCTCCACTTCCTCTGAGCATTGCACGGTCTGAGCTGAGGGTGAAATTGCTGTCCGAATGGGAAGATTGTGGAATTCTTTTCAAACACCGGAATGCTCCGACACAGCAAACGCCCGAAACTTTTACAGAGGTGCTCACACTTGCCAGTGATCAATTAATCAAATGCATTTGATGTTTCTAAACGATCGTCTTTGTGTTGTGTTCACAGGGAACGCTTCTTTAAAAGAGAGCAGCCTGACAGGAAGAGGTGTGACTAACCAGGGTCTTCATATGTCACCGTTTACGTCAAAGCACATAAGATGTCTTAATATCTAATGACTGGAGTCAACATGTGCCATATGAGCAGAGCAAAGGGGTTAGAGTAAAGTTCAGTGGCATGAATGAGGAGCAAATATCAGAAAATCTGCAGGACCAGAACCCACCACAGGAAGTGAGATACATGAGTGATTCCAGTGTTTAAATACTGATCATGTCTCTTTTTTTTAAAGAAAAAGAGGAATATGAAGCTCAAAGAGAAGTTAGCACTTTCTTTTTAATAACAAGATGTCTTTTCTCCAAATATCTGATCTGATCTCATTTGAAGCATTCAGCAACTCAGTCAACCTCTGAAACAAGCAGTTCCACTACAAACTGTCGGAACACAAAGTGAACACAAACAAAAACAAAAAACAAACAAACCTTCTTGCACCATTTCCATAAAAATATTCAACCAAGAACAATAAAAGTTTTAAAAATGCAAAAAAAACAATCAAAATGCAAATGAAGGTGCTGTAAAAGAAAGATGAATATCTCAGCTGCATCCCAGGATTCTCTCGGCTCTACAGCAAAAAATACATTTTAAAGATGAAACAGGCCATTCAGATTCTCAACTGAGTCAAACTTTGGCCTCCCAATTTTCCTTTTAAATAAGTAGTTCTGTAGCAACACAGTTTACCAGTTGCAAAGAAAAACTGCTGTTTATAGGAGCAGTTTCCGATCGGCTGTCAGGAGTAAATGATCAAGTTTTGAATTGTTGAATTCTCAAACGAAATTTAGTTTCATTCTTTCCCCTCTAAAGAATATCCTGCAGATCACGGACCTCTCTGAGTGAAGTCCACCAAGTTCCCACTCAGGTACATTGAAATGATCATAATGAGGGGGTCACAACTATCAACCCAAGTGGACACTTAAACCTTCGTCTTCACACAGCTCAATGTGGACATTTCAAAGAAGCTAACAAAAGGGAAAGTGGCTTAATGTAAAGCTACCCAGAGCTCAGAGCCAGCATCAAGCTGCTAATTTAATTTATTTTGAAAAGAGCTTTGGGGGGGGGGGGGGGGTGTGAGCCCGGAAAAACGTTTTATGTAGAGGTTACAGGGAC
>VOQJ01047025.1:0-10597 GCA_015052665.1 Apistogramma diplotaenia | reverse complement strand
TTTTTTGTGTAGAAATTTGTGGACCTGTAGTTCTTTTGTGGCTCCACCTCAAGATCGATACATTAATATTATTAGAAATAAGTGAATAAATGAAGTGAAGTAATTTGATTGAACAGGACAAGTGTTTGAGACTGAACTTAAAAGTGTATTGCTGACCATTATTGAATGGAGATTTGTATAAAATTGTAGTGGTTTTCATTTTTTGTGGTCACTGAATACTTTTTTGTATTTGTCAAGTCAAGGGAAGGAGAAAATAAATAAAACCATAAACAAAAACATCGTCCTTAAAAACAACAACAAACAAACAAGCAAGACTGACTTGGAACCAGTGTAGGGAAGCCAACATAAGTAAAAGGTGGTCGCCTTCATGTGACACCTGAACAAAGTCTGCTACAATAGTCAAGCCAAGATTAAATAAACATATAAATAAGCTTTTCAAAGACTCTGAAAGAGAGTAACACTTTGATCTCTTCAAATGCCCACGACGAAAAAAGTTAGCTTGGACAGCAGCATGTATTTGTCATGTACTGCTGTGGCTGACAGGTAGAGGACCCAAAATGCAGGACTCCAGACAGAACTTAACTTCAGCTTTACTGCTGGCCTATGCTTCTGGCCACGTCAAGTGAAACGGTCACAAAGTTTCAGACCACACTGCACACAAGCATCCACACAGGCCTGCACCATTTTATTTCATTTTAAAGGACTGTGACTGTGCTGAAGGATGAGTGTGTCAGTGTGTTATTAGAAATATTGTTTCCATTTGCTCTGAAGAGACTGTTAAAATACTTAGTGTACTTATATTTTGCTTTATCTGACACTAAAAATATTAATTTTCTGTTAAATAAAATCTTGAGTTTTAAGGTTAAGAGTTTTGTGTGTGTGTTCTTTCTTTCATGTAAGGCTTTGTTTTTCTGTTTAGTAACTTTGACTGAATAATTTAGTACTGGATTACAACATTTCTTAGTAGGATTAAATGCCAAAGGATTGTATTCTGCTGTGGAGGCACCAATCACCAAATTTCCTAACAATACAGGTTAATATGGTGAGCCAATAAATTATAGAACCCAGGGCCCCGCCCACAATACTACAATACTCCTTGTTTTTTAAACTTTTTTACATATTAAATACATGGGTCTGGTGCTACACAAATGGAGATGTCTTGGAGACAGGACAGTGGACTTTTCAACCACACTGTTTAACACTTGCAGAGTAGGAGGACGTCTGAGGAATGGGGAAGTGTGTTGGAACTCATTTTCAAGGACAATGGTGACGTCAAGAGCTGTGGTAACTACAGAGGGATAAAGCTGATGAGCCATACCATGAAGATCTGAGAAAGAGTTGTTGAAGGTAGAAGAGAGCAGCAGTATGGCTTCATGCTGTGACATTTGCTTTGAGAGTGTTGATGGGGAGAAGGTCAGAAGAACCTTCACTGTCTTTGTGTCTAGAGAAAGCATGTGATAGTGTGCCAAGAGAGGAACCGTGAGACTGAGGAAGTCAGGAGAAATAGAGAAATATGTGAGGGTGGTGCAGGACAGGTATGACGACAGCAAGACAAGGATCAGATGAGTTTTACAAGAGACCTGATATGACTTAGTTTTGGGTTAACATAAAGACAGGAACCTCAGCTGAAGGTGGCTAATGTTAAGATTTTCATTTGGAGTGACCAAGATTAGAAATGAGTACATCACAGGGACAGCTCTGGGTGAGCAGTTTGGAGACAAAAGGAGGCAAGGCTGAGATGATTTGTACATGTGCAGAGGAGGGATGGTGGATATACTCGACAAAGGATGTTGAAGATAGAGTTGACAGGTAGGAGGAAAAAAGGAAGGTTTGTGGATGTAGTGAAGGAGTACATGCAGAGGGTTGGTGTGACAGAAGAGGGTGCTGGAATAGGGTAAGATGGAGGTAGCTGAAGGAGGTGCAGGAGAAGAATTATGGCTGTAGAGGATATTTTCTTTCTAGATGGTTCCCATGGTGGAGAAAATAGAAATAAAAAAAAAGTCAGCAGTATAATTTTGTATTAATAAAATTGTTCAAGCCGCAGTGCCCTGGTCTCAGCTGAGACAGCTGAGCTATGATACAACATATTACACCCAGTGAAAAAGAGAAAATGATAACATCAATGCACAATTTAAAGAAATTAAATCCATTAAATTCCATGAAACAATTCTATTAAGCCTGTCAACAGTTACTTCTTCATCATCTCACAAACACAAAGAGTGCGAGCTGCCAAATCATTATTAAAACAATCTTGACATACATCAAATGATCGATATGGATGACTAATGCGGAGAAACTGATAGGTTCTTCAAATGGTAACCCTCTCATTCAGCCAGCCAAAGTGAGGTCCCTGCTGTTCAGTGACATGATGCTGCTGATGGCTGGACCTGTGAAAAACATAAATCAGTCTTGCTCGCAGACCGATGACAAAGAGGACAGACTTGTCTTACTCTAATTGCATCTGATGTTAAATCACAGTGAGGTTATGAACGGTTATATAAATGGATGATGAGTAAGGAAGAAGAAGCAGCAGTAGTGGAGGGACTGAGGGAATATTATTGTGGCTTAACATCACTGTTAGTAATTAAAGTCAATCACCACTTGAACAGATTTGAAGAGACACAGAGAGTACACACACACACAGCGGCTGTAATGATTGTGTGTGATTGATTGAGTCAATAACAATATGGTGTAGCCACACACACACACACACACACACACACATACACATATGAGACATCAGCCTCACATATCTATCTATCTACCACCATCACAAGTTTCTCACAATAATTCTCTAATTTCTTAGTTTGGATTGTTGTTTCCTGGATGTTTCCCTTTCATCAATCTGGTATTTTGAGAGCCATTATAAAAACTGCAAGGTCTTTAATAAACATAACATTCTCGTGCTGGAATAATCAGCACAAAAAATGAAAGACTACACTAAAAGATTTCAAAAAATCTTATAAATGGGAGCCGAGGTCAAACAGAGAAATCACATTTGCAACCACAAAGTTCAACGCAGTTCAGCTCCAAATGGAAAAGTTTAGATGTTTACATGCAGCATTTCACTGTAAACCTCACTGAACAGACTGGAAACTACAGTCTTTCGCTTTGCCTAGAAAACTCTTCAGGGGTTATGGATAGAGTTGCAATGTGCAACTTGTGTGAGTGATGGAGCCACTGGAGGGAGCCGAGTTTAACTGCTTATGGCAAGAAGCCTGACCTGAACCAGACTCAGTGTCTCTAATGTGAAACACATATCTGATGGGCAAGGACTGAGCTCAGTGAAAGAAGTTCTCGGACCACCTGAAGATCCCAAAGATAACCCGGAACCACATTGTCGGAGCTCCACCTTCTGCTGCTGTAAACACACATCAATTCATGGAACTAAAAACTTTATTTGATTTAATCACATTTGTGTTTGAAGCTGCAACAATAGGAGAGATATTTTTTGGCATATTGTATCTCCAGGTTTTTTTTTGTTTTGTTTAGTTTGTTTTTGAAATTTCATTTCCATACATTGAAAATTAATACCGATGTGGTCTGGACTATGAAGGAACACATAAGGAATAATGTAGTATACTTAAAATCGTTAATCCTGTGGTAGCCATGCCGTTTAAGTATGGATTTGGACTACTTCATGGTAGAAACTACACATGTAGGAACACATGTCCAACTTTTGTCACCTTTTCTCTGTCTTACAAAGACATGACGTTTGGAACCAAATCCCAAATATGGATACAGACCAAAGGACAGATTTCCACTGGTCTAATGACCATTCCTTACAGGAACATCTGTGCTGAGTATGACCTGGAAATCCCGAAGTCAAAGTGGGATATACCCTCAAAGGTGGTTGAGAGTATCAGAGATAAGATCCTGTTGGACTTCCAGATACAGACGGACAAACTTGTGATGGTGAACCAATCGGACATCGTAGTGGTGGACAAACAAGGGAAGAAGGTCGTAGTGATAGACGTTACAATACCAAGTGATGGCAACATCAAGACGAAGGAACATGAGAAGCTCAAAAATACCAAGGGCTAGAAGAGCTAGAAAGGATGGGGAAGATGAAAGTGACAGTGGTCACCGTGGTAATCAGAACAGTTGGGGCAGTTCTTCCAGGAAGAACATCTGAGATCTCTGTCCAGAAGAGTGCAATGCTGGGAACAGCTAAGATACTGCACAGGACCCTCAAGCTCCCAGGCCACTGGTAGAGGACCCAAGCTTGGAGGAGAAAGACCACCCAAAGGGCTAGCTGGGATATCAGAAAACTCTAAACGCCACTGCACACAAAAGCCTGCATATCCTTAGAACCAATCAGAATGCAAGATCAAATCATGTCATGTGAAGTATTTTGTAAACACAGCTGTTGGTGAGTCTAGTGTTATTCTGGGTGTCCAAAAAATGGAATCAAACTCTACTATTTAAAATAAGTAAAAGTCATAATGAGATTTTGTCAGTGAACCTGCAGAAGGTGACTCACAGGGGTTAGTTTAGTTGGTCACTCTAAATTGCCCATAGGTGTGAATGTGACTCTGAATGGTTGTCTGTATCTGTTAGCCCTGCGACAGGCTGGTGACCTGTACAGGGTGTACCCTGCCTCTCGCCCTATGACAACTAGGATAGGCTCCAGCACCCCCGCGACCCAGAACGGGATAAACGGAAGTGAATGGATGGGTGGAACCTGCAGAAGGATCATTACTGGATCTTTTTGTTAATCAGACTTTCCATTCATCATTCAATCAGGGCAGATTTTATTTTGGCCCCTACTCCTACTGTAGGAGTTGGCAACATTTACTCTAATAAGAACTAGTTTTGATTGATTGACTTTTTGATCAAAAGAAGATACCAGGACCTGTAAAATATACTTTAACCTTACAATGAAGGTATCAGCCTATTAAACATAAAATTGCCAATCAACATTATGAATAAGTAATGATAGTAATCACTGTACATTTTTCATTTGAATTTATGCAAATGTGGGGCCAGTGGTTCCACTGGTCTCCTGGGTCAACTTTCCATTTCTCTCTTGCTCACTCTCTCTCCCCGTATCATTATGGGTGTTAGAATGTGTGTGTGCTTTGTATTCCAGAGGCGGAGCGTGCCTGAGGTCTCCACCCCACTAATTACACAAGAGATTTATGCCGAAGTACGTGCCTGCATACAAAAAGCTGGAGTGTTGCCTCAGTCATCATCAGATCGTTGCACTGCATGTGGCACTCAAACCTGGCTCCCTTAATCGCTTGTGTGTTGTTTTGTCCAGAAGCCCATTACCACATGAAAAGCTGCGGAGAGAAGACTGTTTTGGAGAGACACTGAAAGGAGAGGATCACTCAGTATCAATCGATAACTTACCTGCCCCTTGTTTGCCTTTGACAGGAGCTGCTGCTGACCTGCTCCTGCTTTTCCTCAAGAACAGACTATTTTACAAATTCTGTCAAATAAAGACCTTTATAACATTACCACTGTGCTACAAACTTGCGTCCACGTTACCCCATTGCTTGACGTGTTCAGGCCTTTATGCCGCTTTATACTGTAATGTAAAGACCCTACAATAATTACAGAGAAAACCTCAACAATCAAAATGACCCCCAATGAACAAGCAACTGGCAAGAATTTGAAAGAAAAACTGAAAGAAACCTTCTTTCAGTTTTTCAGCAGAACCAGGCTCAGGAAGAGGCAGTGATCTGCCGTGACTGGTTGGGGGTGATGGGCAGGAAAAGAGCTGGAGTTTTAAAATAATTACAATTTAATAATTACACCCCCCCCCCAGCATAACTAAGGGATGGTTCAGGGTCTCCTGATCCAGGCCTAACTATATAACTATAGCTTTATCATAAAGGAAAGTTTGAAGCCTAATCTTAAAAGTAGAGAGGGTGTCTGTCTCTTGAATCCAAACTGGGAGCTGGTTCCACAGAAGAGGGGCCTGAAAGCTGAAGGCTCTGCCTCCCACACTACTCTTAAGTATCCTAGCAACCACAAGTAAGCAGCCATCTGAGAGCGAAGTGCTCTATTGGGGTAATATGGTACTATGAGGTGTTTGAAACAGAGCTGCTTTAAAGCGCTACAGGTCATGTTCACACATTAAGATTGAGTTGTATAGCACAAATTCACAATAACAGTCACCTCAAAGCACTTTTATACTGTAAGGTAAAGACGCATCATTTTTTTGGAGAAAATCCCAACAATCAACTAAGTGCCTATAAAGCACTTTGGGACAGTGAGAAGCACAAACTCATTTTTAACAAAAAGAAAGCTGCAGCAGAACCTGGCTCATGGAGCAGCAGCCACCTCCTGCGACTGGTTGGGAGCTGAGGAACAAGAGAAAAGAACAGAAAAAGAGCAGAGGGAGACATGACAAAAGACAGATTGTGGGACATTTAAGAAAAAATATGTGATGACATGCGCTTGGTGTATAAACACATGGAGAATGAAAACAGGTGCAATAATAAGAAGTGTTCAGTGGATGCACTGAGTCCTGCAACAGTGCGAGCCTATTGCAGTGTAACTAAGTGATTGTTAAGGGTCACCTGATTCAACCTTAACTATAACACGTCAGGAATTTCACTAAGGGGTGTACTCACTTTAGTTGCCACTGGTTTAAAGATTAATCAAATAATTTTGAGGGAATAACAAATTTACTTTGTTATTTAAATTGCACACAGACGACTTTTCATTGTGTCAAAGTGTCATTTTGTCAGTGTTGTCCCATGAAAAGATATACTTAAATATCTGCAGAAATATGAGGGGTTTACTCACTTTTGTGATACCCTGTACAAGGTGTAAAGTCAGTAATATATTTTAGGTAGCTGTTCTGCTCTGTATTGGCACAGGCTTGCAGAGAGGGCTGAAAACACATTCAGTAACTAGAAATTACAGGAAGAAAGCTGTGTGGACACACAGCACATGCTCTTAATGGTGGCAACATATGTCAGTGTTAATCTGATTTGGGTGATTCACTGGAGAGAAGAGAGCTTGACCCATGGAAGAGAGAGAAAATGAACATACACACATAGTGAGAGGGTATTATGAGTGGATGGACTGAAGGATAAACGGATGACATGGATGGATGGATAACGGTGTTGTACATGGGGGTTAAAAACTGATTGACAGAGTGCAATGTGTGTCAGAGACAGTGCATTTGCCTGAAAGGAAAATATGTAAAACTGTGTGTTTACTGTTGTTTTTGTTTTTTGATTTTGATAGACACAGGTGAGCACTTTGCACCTGATCCATTCTTTTTGATAAGCTCCACTAAAGAAATGAGAACTTTCCAAAATGTTCATGAATTCTTTTATAAAGCAGTAGATGAGCTGAATGTCGCCTTTCCTTTCTACATTTCCATTGAACAAGTAGTTCAGTTGAGAAGTTCATACTTTTAAAATTCTATTGTGATTGGTTTCATCCTTTCATGGATGCAACAAGGATGAAATTAACACTAGATGTCGATCTTCAGACCTTCAGGTGGTACTGTATTAAAAACAGGCAGGATTCTGTCATGGAAATCACTTCTGCCAACAAATTCAAAACGAGCTAAACGGTTTCTTCACATGGAACAGTTTGTCGTTTTCTGAAATCACAAGAGAACACAGAAAACATGTCAAATGTTTAGGTAGAATAGTTTTACTTATCCCGCAAACGGGAAATAAAGTATTCTATTCTATCTAAACATTTGACATGTTTTCTGTGTTCTCTTGTGATTTCAGTGCAAATCATTACATTCTCTCTTTATTTGCATTTTGCAGTGTCCCCAGCTTTGTGGAATTGGGGTTGTGGTAAATGTAATCTTCTATCTAATGTGAATTTCTGTGTGCCTAAACTCCATATTATCACAAGCGGACTGCATATAATTGCCAACTTCACCATATTCAATCGCAGACTGACGTCATCTTATCGCTGGTTTATCGCTGACTTAATGCACCAAATTTACTCTGAAAACAGCTACTAAATGTCATGGTTACAGACCTGGCCTTCAAAGCAGCTATTTCAAAGACAATGATATTACAGCTATTAAACCCCATCGCAATAATTTTGTTTGTGCCACGGTGCCATCCACTGCCATCCTTAGTGTGCCTGTGGCATTAAAGTAAACAACAGTACCAGTGAATATACTGTATTTAAGTTCAGGTCCAGCCTGTTTACAGATGTGTGCAAAAAAGTGTTCTGTAATCTTATTGGTCATTATCACAGACACATGGAACATGACAGAATTCAGAACAAAGCAAAGAAAACGGACTCACTAGTCTTTATTCACTTGTTGTGCCTGAAGCTCTACATTAGTTCTGCAGCACTGTAATGGTGCTGATACCCAACATCACGGTACCTTTGGTCTAAATCTTGTTTGTGGCAAAAAGGGCAGAAAACACAACACCAGGACGTTTAAAGATGTTTAAACATAGTTTTTTTGCAATAGCATTAAACCATAAACACTAAAACGATAAACCTAAACTACTTATCTGTTAAGCTAAATGCTTTAAAAACATAATAGTAGCTGAATACTGGTGATCCTGTACTGCTGAGCCTAAATAAAAGCTTTAACCAACTTTTTGTCTGATTTGCCTGCCATCTCGGATCACCCCGAGCCCCACTTCCATCGACCTCTAACCCTGAACAAAACAAGCTGCTGGATTAATCAGCTTCACGGCAGGCTGATGAGGCACTAAAGCCCCTCTAATCCACCACATTAGATACCAACACACTTGTTTTTTTGCCTGCAACGTGGCCATTCAGCTGTAATGGCCATCTTGAGATTAAGTGAGAGTGTTAGGCTACTTCATGCTGTGCGAACGCTGCCGCGCCACTGCCGTCAGCGTGAATAACAGACATTCATAATTAATAAGAGGACTCAACAGAAAAACAGACAGTGTTTACAGCTGGAAACGTGGGGTGGGGCGAGGTGAGGTTGGGGAGGTGGGGGGTGGAGGGTAAGGTACAAGGCGTAATCTCACCACAACAATATGGCTCACACAATTAAAACTACAACAATGTCTGTCAATATTAGTATGAAGACAGATAGCAGCCGTCATGTCACTTTAATCCCTGATAAACCTGCCTGTGTTAATCCTTCATTTACTGCTCCAAACTGTCATCACTTGCAATACACAACACTACATCGGTTTATTTTTCTTATTAAGTCCACAAAGTTTAGTTTAGATTTAAATGTAAATGCAGCTTGTCTCTTTTTTAAATATTACTTTGTGAGAATGGAGTTTTAAATCCAGCCAATAAAGTGGTCATCCTTCATGTTGACTCTTATTATTCATACACGTAATAAAAGTATTTTTTATACTCAAACCTCTTTTTTAAGAAACGTTAATCACATACAGTTTTGATGATTGGTTAATTAGTTATTAATTATTTAATTTAATTAGTAAATTTAGATGTTCTGAAAGTGTTGTTGAGCATTTTACTGTTGGTCTGAATAAAAAGCTACTTGTAAACATGACTTTTCCTTTCATTTTAAATGATTCATTAATCAAATAGGGCTACATAATTCCAGAACATTGACTCTCTTCCCATATTCAAAACCGGCTCAAAATCTGTTTATACTAACATGGTCTGTCTGAAGGCCTTTACACACCGAACACATTGCATATAAATAACATGAAATTCTGAATTTTTCAGATGCGAACTGAAAGATTGCACTGAGTGTTTCTTTTCATTCACCTCTTTTTACTCTCTTTATACCCTATTGTGCATTTTCTCATCACTTACTAATAATCCTTCTCTCTCTCATCCATAGCATGTCTTTTGCCCTGTCTCTCTCTCCTCAGCCCCAACCGGTCGCAGCAGATGACTGCCCCTCCCTGAGCCTGGTTCTGCTGGAGGTTTCTTCCTGTTAAAAGGGAGTTTTTCCTCTCCACTGTCGCCAAGTGCTTGCTCATACGGGGTCGTTTTGATTGTTGGGTTTAATCTGTAATTATTGTAGGGTCTTTACCTTACAATAAAAAGCGCCTTGAGGTGACTATTTGTTGTGATTTGGCGCTGTATAAATAACATTGAATTAAACTTGTGTAACCTGTATTCACACCATTGCATTTTTGTGAATAAATTGTCCTCATAAAACACATCGTGAAACAAATGCAGTTGACATCAAACGATGATCTAATGAGGTCCTGATATTTCTAAAGAAGAGATTCTGGGTTCGTCATAATACAGCAGCAGCAGGGATGGAGTTGAAGCTGCTCTTATTATTATATTATCATTATTGTCTTTTTTCTTTTGCTCATGTCCAATACGATGCTGAGTTAATTTCTTAAACTGGATATACAGCTGTGGCTTTCACTGAAATAGTTCTCCCAAGTATATGAACTGCACCAAGGAGGATTTTGATGCTGCCAGGAATTTGGTTGGTGTTTCTTTATTAGGCCTACCAGTGACCACTGGTAATGCTGAAGTTTTCAATGACCACATTTTTTCAGTCTCTACTTCTAGATATTTGTCCTTTGATAGTTTTTCACATGTCTTCAAGCTGGCATTTCTGTCAATGAGCAGGCATGTTTTGTCCCTCTTATTCTTGACGACTATATCAGGTCTATTGGGCTTGATTTCTTTATCAGTTTGGATTGGCATGTCCCAGAGTATCACTGCTTCTTCA
>VOQJ01047024.1:0-17014 GCA_015052665.1 Apistogramma diplotaenia | reverse complement strand
TGGTTAAGAACCTATGTGATAGGTTTAGAGAGTGCAGTTTGGTGATCAGGATGTCCGGGATGATGGTGTTAAAGGCGGAGCTGTAGTCCACAAAGAGCATGTAGCTCTGCTGCTGCTCCAGGTGCAAATGAAAGTAAATTAAAAGGTTTTCACCTCATTTCTGTCCGTCTACTGATCTTTCTCTTTCATTTCCTTCTCCTTTCTGAGATTTAATCTGCGCAACTATTTGGATCATAATTTAATCATTTCACAGAACCTGGCAAACATTTTGAGCATTTCTTTGTTTTGCATAGCAGTAAACATAACAAATAACTACCAGCACTGAATGGACCGACGATGACGTGAAATGCCTGTTGGATTTTGGTTTTCTGCATTTTTTGTTTTTATTTTCGTTGGGATTTCTGATTCGTCTTCTCCTGAAGTGTTACAGCTGCTGTTTGGTAAATTACATCAGTAACACTGACAGGAGGATCATCGACTGTTCGTCAGCGCCGCCTCGTAAACGCCTCTTTCAGTAGACGCCATAATGAGGCGAGGAGGTGGAAACATCGCAGCTGGAGCACATTAACCCAAAACCAAGAGCAGCAAGTGGAAAGTCTGCAGCTTCTTAAGAAGCAAACGTCAGACTGAAGCTCTGAGAACAGGTCACCGTGAACCTGGGGGAGTCACAGCGAGGCACAAAAGAAACACAAAGAGGAGATGGAGGTGAAAAGAGCCTGAAAAAATGGATTTCCAGCTGCTCTTCTGTAACTCATGCACAGAGAGAGAAAAAACTTCAATATTCACTCATTATTGTGCAAAACACAGAGCTGCAGAATTAGAAGCAGGAACACTTCAATAAGACTAACTCAGATTTTCGCAAATTTTTGAAGAAAGTGACCAAAATCTGCAGAAAGGTTTAGGTTAGGATCAGGTTTACTTTTAGCAGTACGTGGGCAGCACTTCAGAAACTAAACATTGTTAGCTTTCAGGTAAAGTTCACAGTGCTCGTACTGGATGAGCTTTTCCTGTTTGGCTCTTCCAAACAGGAAAAAGGGGACTGGATGTTAACCGAACCTAAAGCTAAAGAAAGACCAAGCTTCCTGCATCTGCACGTCTTCTGGGCTCTGATCTGGCTCAGAGTAACATCTGTCATCAGGCAGCGACCAAGACGGTCCACAGAGAAGTTATATTACATTACAATTTTAAGGAAAACTGAACAAATATTTGAGCCACAATTTAACTACTAAACATCCTTTAAGTCACCAATGAACCGCTCAAGTTCAGGGAACCAGCCAACTCTCCTCGTTTCAGTCCACCCACCTCAAACAGTTTGGAAACAGTCAGTCAGGGCTCACAGGACAGAAACAAAGTGGTTAAGAAGCTACACTCGGTCAGCTCCAAGTTCAACTTCAGCTTTAGGTACACGAACAGGACTAACCACTGAAACTTAAGGTGAAGCAGGTGGGGTTTAAAGGAGGTGGTTATGGTGCCAATCTCAGACATGTGGCTTATTGAACCAAAAACACATGAACACATGAAGTCCTGGCAGTACAAAATACAACCTTTGTGTAAAAGTGAAACTATCTTTAACTCGGTTTTTCTTATCAGTGTTTATTATGAGTATAATCTGATGTTTTTATTACAAACTCTGACAGCTATAAACGGTGTGCTGCCACTTTATGTGGGATTAACAGAGAATAACAAAGATGCATTTAGGTCTTACAGTTCTTCTATTATAAAGCTGCCATTTGGGATCATCTGGTAGGTGAACGTTTCATATACAAGAGAAAATGAGAAGGTTACCCTAAACAAGATTACAGGCAACACGATGGATGTGAGAGATTTGAAGGTTTTTCCACTGTCCATGCTCCACATGTCCACTGAGCACCATAACCATTCAGCCTGCTGGTTTTCATCTAATCCCTGCTCTCACCTTGTTGGAGGAAAAATACGAGTTCCTGTGGAAAATGAACGTAATTTATCAGGAGGCAAAGTTTGTTGAGGACTTGACTTTAAAACCCAAGAAACACAAGTGTGTCATTGAGCATTACTGAAACAGCAGCACAGTGAGGTTCTGCAGGCTGTAATTACTGCGATTCCTTAAAGCTTCGCAGGCTCTGATTGGATGAAGAGAATTTTCCCACCTCATTGCTCATTCAGAGTTTTCTCTGAAGCTAATCTGTAGAAGAAGCTCACTGATCAATACTCTGATCATTGTTTTTAACATGGAACCGATCACTGAAAAACTGAAAAAATTCAGAAGATAAAGTTTGATTTTTAAATCTCAGGGGCTTCTTTAAGGAGTTGTTTTAATTTTTAAAACCAACTACTGGAAGGCAATTTTAACTAAAATGCAACACTAAAAATTGTTTTTATTCATTTATTATATGTTTGACACTGATGAGCAAGAGCAGCAACCTGTAGTTGATTAGTCGCATGCTTCACATTTCTGTCACCAGACAAAGTATTTTAGTTTTTAAGACTCAAACAACTTGTTAGGCTTTACCACTGCCTTTAATGTAGTATTTTTACTCCTGAGTGGTAAAGCTGCCTCTACCACAACAAAAACAGAAGATATTCTTGAAACAAACTGGGTTTTTTTCGTTTAGCGTTTCTGTCATTCACCTTTTTCCAAGAATTAGGGCATGTCCTTGTTCATAGCTAGGCCAACCCACTTAAAGGCCTGAATTCAAACTGAGCAGAGCAGGTAAAACGAGTGACCCTCAGCAAAGAAAAAACAAGCACACATTCACATTCTGTCTCAAACATGCAGGACTGAACATGACGGACTCTGAAGTGAAGTCAACTTATTAAAGAGTCTGCGAGGCCTAGGGGTGCAGCTGATTTCTGCTGATTTTCTCCTCCTGCAACAGAGCCCTCTTCTTTCCACCATCAGTCGCCATGGCAACTGCATCAGAACCACGACTTCAAAAGGAGGCTTCGAAAGATAAAGAGGAGCGAGGAAGGGAGCCTGGGGGGTGGGTAACTGTTATGCTCCTGTTATCCTTCACTCGTTAGCTAACGTGACTGACATGGGGCCGCTTAGCAAACATCACTAAATATGTTGCTATTAGACACTCATAAATCAGACACACAGCTGTGTATTACTGCTAGGGCTGCAACGATTCAGCAATTCATTCGAATAATTTGATTCAAAAAAATTATTGACACAAATTTACTGTTTTGATGCTTAGTTTAAACTCTGCAGCGCTCAGTTTTCTCCTTGTAAGCGGATCCTCATTAGCATTAGCACCGTTACCGTGCTCCGTCGTGGTTTTGTGGGTTAATTGGTAGCTGGCAAACCAACTTAGAGCTGCATTACTGCCACCTACTGGACTGGAGTGTGAATCAGGCACACATACCGATTCTAAAAAGCCCTCCATCCCTGCAACGGATTTCCTTTATCACAGAGTGGATCATCGCTAAAGTTGCCCCCTGTCTCGTAAAATAGGAAACCCCGTATGTTACGGGACTCCGTGAAAAACGGCTCCATAACGTATGGGGTTACAGGGCAGATGGCAACTATCGCTGACATGTTTCCAAGCCTCCACCGCTCTCTGCGTGTCTGTGTGTTGTGCTCACTGAGAATTTCAGCTGTTATTTTTGTCTTTATTCAGCTGTAGCTCCCGGTTTGCTAGCGAGCATCGCAAAGCAGACTTTACTTCCTGAGAAGGCTAAAATCCTTCAACATCTGCAGACCTCTCCTGCTTACCTCCTACCAGTCTGTGGTGGCGAGTGCACTGGTGTGGTGTGCTGGGGGAGGGGCTCGCTCTAGAGACAGGAGCAGGCTGGATAAGCTTGTAAAGAGGGCGAGTTCAACAGTCGTGGCTGACCTGGCCTGTCCGGCAGGTAGCTGGGGTGAGGATGTTAAGGAAACTGGATCACATACTGAACAACAGCTCACACCCACTGCATGACTTGGAGGTGCTTCAGGAAAGCAGCTTCAGTCACAGACTGATACCAGCTCGGTGCAGAACAGGATGCAGAGAGGACTTCCTGCCCGCAGCAATCACTCTTTAACGTGAACCACTGACCAAAACCCACAGCTGTATATAGTACTGTATGTATGTTTATGCTGTGTATAGAACACTCTTAGTCACATAGTATTTATTATATTGTGTATAAAGTATATGGTATTTATATTGTGTCCTTATTTTAGTGTGACTTGCTGCTGTAACAAAGCAATTTCCCGCAAGGGATCAATAAAGTTCTATTCTATTCTAACCCCCTAACCCTGTTCTGTTCTATTCTATAATTTATACCTCCAGTGTTTGGGTTCTATTTATTGTCCCTATAAAGTTGCTGGATGCCCTAATTTCCTTCTGGATCAATAAAGTCTGTATCTACTAACAGAAACATTACTGTACAAACATTAAAAGGTACCAACATGATGTTTCCACTAGTACATACTCAGGGCGACTCGAGTTAACTCAGTTTGTAGGCTTTTCCTTTAAGTCCTCGTACCAGGTACTTCTTAGAACCCACTCAGCCGGGGTTCCAAGTCATCCGAGGTCTGAAACTCTGATGCTGAAGAACAACATGCCACTGATTGGCCAGGGAGTGTCATCATGTAATGAGAGGACTCCTTCACTAGAATCAGGGCGCCATTTTTAAAGCAAGACAGCAAGAAGATGGAGGCACACAAACCAAAACCATGATCGAATGAGGAGGTGCAGACACTTCTGTGCTTGATGAGAGAATCAGGAAACAAGGTTTATCACAAAGTTTCAGAGCTAATGGCTGTGATGTGTTTGAGTCGCATACACGTTACGTCAGGGACTACTGCCCGCTTTGCTACACCAACACACATTCAGGTGGTACTCAGTTGTAATGGAACAAAACAAGACCGTACTGAGTTGTACTGAGTCGTGGTAAGTAGGTACTAGTGGAAACGTGGCTTAATTCTCTGAAACATCCCCATCCAGAGCTGCCGTCACAGCTCCAGGCTGCCGGCGTGCAGGGATGCTGCCGGCGTGCAGTGATGCCGCCGGCGTGCAGTGATGCCGCCGGTGTGCAGTGATGCCGCCGGCGTATCTATAATTTAGATACAATTATTTGCTCTTACATTTACTATTGTACATCTGCTGCCATCAATGACAGCTGGTGCTAACGGCGGGAAAACGACCTCCATTTTATTTGCACTAATAAATGTTAATGATAACAGGTTCAGAAATCTCGTAAATTTCCTTGAAATACTGTGATATTACGTTGAAACTGATGTCTTGGTTTGTCATCATTTACTCCTGAGGTTTGTGCAGTGTGTGATGCACATGTGGGAGATGAAAGGAACCAGTTTCAGTGCATTTGGAAAAGTCGGGTTTTCAGCAAACTGTTTGGACTCACCGGCAGGCTGGACGGTCTCTCCTGTTGGCTCAGACTCATCTCCTCATGGTTCTCTTTCCCAGGAGTCATAGCAGCAGACTGACCCCGCCCTCCGTACGCCTCCTGGGGCACTTCCTGTATAGAAGCAGACGAACGACGCACTTTAAATCTTCCAGGAACAAACAACAGCATATTTCTGGATACAGGTGATGGCAAAAGACACACACCTGAAGGGTCAGGATGGAAACCTACTGCCAACAAATGACTTTCACTATACGTACTTATATATTTCCTATAGAACTGAGGGCAGAGAACGTTGTCTTGAGCGGCGCATGCACATCTTTGGTGTACAATGACAATAAAGGGCTATTCTAATCTATTCTATTCTTCTCACTCTCCCGGACTTGTATTCTCCCTGTGGTTGTGTTGGTTTCCTTCATATAATCCAGTTGGACTTAAAGGTTAACTGGTGACTTTAAATTAGGCACAAGGTAGATAAAGTACAGGGAATATCGTCATCTCTATCTAAATTGTGTCTGGGGCCCAATCAGTGTTAGCTTTTGTCTTCACATGGCATTTGTGTTGTGTCAGGATTACATTAGATAGATAAAATATATTCAATCCCTTCTGCAGGGAAATTAAAGAAACTGTTTATTGGTGATTACTGAAATCCGTTTCTAAGCTAACATTAGCAGGCATTGCTTGTCTGTGGATGCTGGGAGCAGGAGAGGGGCACTGTGGTACTAGCAGTCCACAGGCTGCTAGAAGAGGTTTGATTTTAATTTGTGTTGCAATCTGTTCAGCCACTGGCAATAAAGCGCCTCGAGGCGACTATTTGTTGTGATTTGGCACTGAGAGATATCCTAAAGTCTCAAACGATGGCACTGTGGTAAAGGACAGACCCGTCAGACGTGTTTCCAGTTCCTCTGCATGTTATCAAAGCCATGCTCCTGCTGCAGGTCAGACTCTCAGCTGAAGGTCGGGGTTTCCTCGTCCCCGACAGCCATTTAAACACCATCTGACATTCTTGAAGTGAACGGATAAAGAGACTCGGGGAGATGCTCTCACTCTTTAGAGCTTCCAGTTTCATGACCTTCACCTAAACTTGTGTAACCTCTGTGGAGGGGAGACGATGACAGCCGTGTCTGACGGAGCTCACAAAAACTAAATGAAGTCAGACTCGAAGACAGAAACAGGACAGATTACAAACTAAATTAATTTTAATGCACTTTAATGCAGTTACAGTATGTCTGAATTTAATGTTCATGGCGTTTTCTCCACCCCTCCCAGAAGGCACACTCCTTTTTCTCCCGTCCACCACACCTTTACGCGCATAGATTTTTTCTTGATTGGTAACAGATTACTGTCCTCTCTCACTAGGTGTAAATATGGTGCTATTGTCTTATCAGACTACGCCCCAGTTTCTATAAGTATTAGATTTGACTCACACCCTATTGGGCAAACATTGTGAAGGATCAGCACTTATATGAAAAATTTATTGCTTTTGTTGCACGACAAATGGATTTTTTCATAGAGACAACCTGAAGTATCTGCTTCATTATTGTAGGAGACACGTAAGGCCTATATTAGAGGGGAAATTATTTCCTATTTAAATTATGAAAACAGATTAAGAAAAGAAAAACTTGATACCTTAGCACGCTGCATTTCTCAAATCGACAGTTTATACGCAATGTCACCTTCTCCCACTTTGTATGAGGATCACCTCATGTTACAAGCTGAGTTTGATGTGCTTATGACACAACGTGCTACTGAGATGCTACTGCTACTTTTAACCTTGATAAAAAACAAGTCACTACCAAAAACTGATTGCAGCTTTCTACATTGTGATAGAAATGCTGTTTCTAGCTCAAAATTACTTGATATCGTTCATGAGTGACATGTTTGACTTATGTTTCACAGATTATAGGTGAGTGATTCACAGCCGTTTAATTAAAGGAATAATTTTTTGGGAAAAAACCAGAAATCACTATTTGGCACTACACTGGACCTCTACAGGTTGGTCTTCTTCGTGAGTTTATCACTGGGAAACTGGTAGAGTCAGTTCCTGAGCAAACCTCTACCCCTGACCCTGAGAAACAACAATCAAACATAAAAGAAGGTTAAAAAGAAGAACATAACATTAAAAGGCACCGTGATAAACACCGAGCTTTGGGACATTTTCTGAGAGGGCGACTAAAGTGCAGAGCCTGCTAGCGTCTCATATCAGGGTGCAACACAGATCGGACAGCGGAACAAATCAGCTCAGGTCCTGCCAGTAGTTATGTTTTTATACAGATTTTATAAACGAACTTAAAACAAAAAATCTGCATCAATATATTTTTACTACCAAGTCAAATTCGGTTTACCACCTTTCAGCACCGTTTACTACCTTTTACTAGCCCTAATTTGAGCTAATTTATATATATATATATATAAATAATTGGCTGAGTCCGTTATACCTTTTTTTGTTTATGTGTGTCTGTTTGCTTGGGTGTGTACATGCAGGTACTAAACTTGTTTTCTCATTTATCTGTCTTATTACATTGTGGTTATTACTGTATTTTATTTTTGATTTGATCTCCTTCCAGTACGTGCTCATATTTGGTATTTGGGTGCGTTCTGGTACAGTGTTAACTGTGTTAATTATTCTGTTGTCTTTATTTTGTACCTCACTTTAAAACTTAAATAAATTGGGGGAAAAGAAAAGGCGTGAACTTAGTAAAGCAGAGCTGGTTTGTATTTATGGTCCTACCTGCTGTGGCAGTGGTCGGGGCTGCATGTACGTCGGCTGGCTGGGGGCGGCTGGCTGCTGCTGCGGTGGGCTGAAGTATGGCGGCTGACCTGGCTGGCAGTAACTGCTCACGTTCTGCTGCTGCTGGCTGTACTGAGATCCCATCTGAGGAGAGACCACAGACATCACAGACTAAAGAGGCTGAAAGGAAGCCTCCAAGTTGGAAAAATGAAGACATGAAGAAATAGTTCTACAACATATCACATATCAGCCTTTATGTCTCATTACAGAAAGCATAACCAATACTTTTAGTTTCAATCAAAGATTATGTGCCATTAAAGCGGGGGGATGGCTTCTCAATTAAATCACTTCTTGCATGTCTTGAGGACACTGAAGCCCTAAATTTTCTACATTTTAATGAAAAAAAGACTGAAGTGTGGATGCTTAGATCCAGTAGCTCCTGTGACTCATCCTCCTGGTTGATTTGGGCACTTTGACTCCATATGTTAAGCTCACAATTACAAATTTGGGCTTTTCAAATTTAAATTTAATAGCGTGTTCTATTTCCGTTCCCATGGTAAGAAATGTATTATTTTCTTCTGTGCCGCAGCGCTGTCTCCATCCCATAGACACCTGCCTGATGTTTGTTTTGGCTCTTAATTCTCTCTATTTGCTTCCCTTGGACTCAATACTCAGATAGCATGGGACTTCTTTCCATTGCTGTGCTGATGACAATCAAATATATATAAATCATAAAAATTAATAAAGGTATTCACAATAAAGGCTTTATACTACATCATTTATTGTTGAGCAAAATAATTCAAGTGTACTGCAAATTTTAGCATTTGGTCCAAACCTTGACCACAACATTTTTAACAAGGCATCTGTTCACCAAACATATGTTTAATAAAAATAATGTGGAAGAACTTTTTGCAACAGTAAAGATGTATTTGCATAAGTGCATTTGTTTTATATTTATTTATCAGTCCAGGCAGGTTAAAACAGCCATCTGTGTTTCTGACCTGTCAGTGACATTTTATTCACGGTTGCTAAAAACAAGGAGCAGTTCAATTACAAGAGGAAGGATGGGATTTTTAAAAACTCACAGCAAATATGATATAAATATTATTAGAGATATTTATATGTACTCTTTGTCTGTATTTTCTTGTTGTTGTTTGTCCTGACACAAAAGATGTGAGCATGTCATGCTGTACTGGAAACAAATTCCACCAACTTGTTGTGTGGTCATTAATAAATGAATCTTGAATCTTGAATAAATGCGTTTTTGCGGCATACGTTGGGTCAATCAGGGGGTGGGTCAGTCAAAGGGGGTCCATACCAAAGGGGGTCCACGGGCCGAATCTGGCTCGCGGACCCCCTTTGGTATGGCCGCTAATTGAATAGCCCCACCATAAGAAAGGTGCCTTCTCAATCGAGCCAGTTCTGCGATGTCTTGAGGACATCAGAGCGTGGATGGCCTTTAATTTCTTAAATTTTAATGATAAAAACAGAAGCGTCCTACTTAAAGCAGACTGTTTCTACCCTGGGTTCAGTCTTGTTTTTATCACGTCATGCAGTTAGCAAAGATTAAGCCAATTCTTTTAATGCAGCATTTTGTAATGGTGATTCATGCCTTTATTACAACCAGGCTTGACTACTGTGTAGTGTAGTTTGCTGCTTATCTTGGCCAGGACTCCCTTGAAAAATAGATTCTTAATTTCAACGGGACCTTTCCTGGTTAAATAAAGTTTAAATAAAAAAATAAAAATAATGGTCTTTATTTTGGAATCAGTCGGTCCTCCTTTAAGCATCTCCAGTTAGTTCAGAATGACTGGTGTAGCTTGGCTTCCAGTACTTATTAGAGTTCAGTTCAAGATTCTTTATTTGCTTTAAATGTTTCCCTGGCTCTTTCTGGCTCCATCCTATCTCTTTATTGTGCAGCACTTTGTTGCAGTTGCTGTTTTTAAAGTGCTTTAAAAATGAATAAAGTATGTTGGAGTTAGCCAGTCTTCTCTTTCACATCTCCATTTAGTTCAAAAAGTTGACTCGATTGGCTGCCTGTGCACTTTAGAATCCATTTTAAGGTTGTAAAGTCGCCTTGAGGTGACTGTTGTGATTTGGCACTGTATAAATAAAATTTAATTGTTTTTAAATCCTTAAATGGCTCCACCTTACCTTTCTGAAATACTTTGTCTCTATACTCCTGTCCAAGATCTTAGGTCATCTAACCACATGCTCTTACATATACAGAGATCTAAGCAGAAATTCAGATGGGACAGAGTTTCTTCAATTTATGCTCCTAAGTTCTGGAATAAAATGCCTTTGTACATTAGACAGTCGCCTCCAATGTACCATTTTAAAAACGTATCTTAAAACACATTTGTACTCTTTGGCCTTCAACCTAGCATGAGACAGTTATACATTTTTATATAATTCATGGTTCTTTGTTTTAATATTTTTACTCATTTGGTGTACAGCACGTTGTATCTGCTGAGGCAGTGCTTTATAAACAAACTTGGTATGGTATGGTATGGTATTTTGGGAAAATGACCCAAAGAGAGCAAATGGCATCTCACTAATTTAGAAGATGCTCGTTTCGCTTGGAAAACCAGTATGTTGCACTATAAAAAAGCCCATCATATAGTTAGGATATCTTACTATTTACTCATCGTCAATTGAAGAAAATAAGAACTACCGTAGGTTTCTCTCAGCATATCTTAAAGACCTCATAGTACCATATGAGGTACCAGCAGAGCACTTCACTCTCAGACTGCTGGCTTACTTGTGGTTGCTAGGATACTTCAGAGTAGAATGGGAGGTTCCCATGATGCCCTGAGTGTTTCTTTTCATTCACCCCTTTTTACTCTGTTTATACCCAACTTTGCTTCTGTCCTGTCTCTCTCATCAGCAGATTCAATTCAATTCAATTTTATTCATACAGCGCCAAATCACAACAAATAGTTGCCTCAAGGCGCTTTTTATTATAAGGTAAAGACCTACAATAATTACAGAGTAAATCCAACAATCAAAACGATTGTCATCTGCTGTGACCGGCTGGGGCTGGGGAGAGAGAGACAGGGCAGAAGACATGCTGTGGAAGAGAGACAGGTGACCCCCCCTCCCTGAGCCTGGTTCTGCTGGAGGTTTCTTCCTGTTAAAAGGGAGTTTTTCCTTTCCACTGTCACCAAGTATTTGCTCATAGGGGGTCGTTTTTCAATCTGCTGACTAAGAACCTAATGAAATTAGAATCATTATGTAAACAAAGCTTATATACAGAAATTCATGTGAATGCAAAAACCTCATGTAAAACGGACCTGAGAATCTTTCTTCGGATGGAAACTGTGTTTTTGAGATTTGTGTGATTATGTGTCTGCTCCGTTCAGCCTGACCACCTCTTGGGACTCTTCACTTAAAAAAGGTTTGAAATATGAAGGCGTGTCCAGAGGTGGTGCCAACCACTTGTTGCTAGGGAAACATGATTATTCTGCAACCAATTGTCAGGTGGTTGCTGGCTGTTGCTAGGTGAAATCAGTTGCAGTGCAGCACCAAAAACTGCAGCAGTAAGGAACTTTTACACTGAAGGCAAAAATTCTTGTTTTCCGGTTTACATTTCACTACTGCTGGGTGCTTGGTTGGAGTGTTTCCAGACAAGGCTTCAATAAAAAAATTAAGATGACTGCAACAATCACCAAGCAACCAAAGCAATTGCATGGTGGTTTTTGGTGGAGCACTCTCTTTGCGACCAGTGTCCCCCAACAACAACCAACATCCACTCAAGTACACATTTTTCCTAGAGGTTACAAAGGGGTCGCTGACCTGTCTGTAAGCCTGTCTGTCTGAAGACTTAGTTACTTCTTAATCTGATCATTTTAAAAAATGAAATTTACTAACATACAAAGCTGTATAACAGATACTGCTGAGTAGCTTTTCCTGAGCCAGCTCATTACAAGTCCTGGAAACGCCCTTGGCCGTCGCTGCTCCAGCTAAATAAAGTCAATTAAAAACAAAACAAAAGCAGCTCTGTTCTGCTGATGATAACAATAATTTGTCCTGCTCCTACAGTGAAGCCACTCAAGAATCATATTCTGCTTTTTTCCTGGAAAGTGACCTCCAAATTTAATTTCCTGAATATCTCAGATGTCCTCTGTGAATCAGATCTGTTCTGAGACTGGAGGAAGTCTCCCAGTCAGAGACATCTGACCTCTGACCTTCAGCCTGTTAGTGTCTTTGAAGTTTGCTCTCTATCTGGGGTGGCGTCACAGGAGAATCACATGGCGATCATCACTGTGAGCCACATTTCTGATATTTAACACATTCCTCCCAGATTAGAATCGATCTCTTTCTGCTTTCCAGATATGAAGAGTTAAGCGCCTTGAGGCGACTATTTGTTGTGATTTGGCGCTGTATAAATAAAATTGAATTGAAAAAAAATTTGAAAAGAGGAGGAGGCAGCGAACCCTAAATTCACTGATTCAAACTGTTCATCTTAATGCATCTTTGTATAACTGACAAAAATCAGCCATTTTACTCCTCATTAAATTCATGCCACCTTAAAAAGGTGCACAGCAGTTGAAACAGACTGCTTTGATGTGACTGAGATGTGCTGAAACCTTTTCACAGAGCTTCCCTCTCAGATTGTTATCCAGCTCAATGCAGACGCCACAAAATGCAATACGATGCAACCTTGGTGCAACCTGAGAGAGCTGCCACTGCCGACATGAGCTGAGGATTAACTGCTCTGCTTGAGAATGCTGAAACGGGATGGAAAGCAGGCAGCGTCTGCAGAGGAAGACGAGCACGCATGCAAAAGGGGACGGTGAGAACTCCCAGTCTGAGATTTCGGGCTGTACGTGGACACTGAAAGCCTGGACGGGCCTTTAAGAGACCTCACCTCCAGCATCTATAATGACTTTCTGACATCTTATAAAGTCCACATTTCTTCACCAGCAACACTGCCAAAGTTAGAGCTTCTACAAACATTTTAAACCTACTTTCATTCAAAGTAGAGATTACAGACTGACTGGAGTTAAGTTTTGCAAAGATGAGCTAACTTTAATCAGTATGCTCCAGAAACCAGAGTCAGTTTGCTCAGACTGGGGAGCTGAGGGTGGACACATAAAGGAAGCGTCTCGGGGCTATCTGGAGCCTCGACGCTCCCATGAAAGTCATTGCTTTGAGCCTCCGAGGCGACTTCGTGTGAGCAAGCAGAGATGGCAGCACGGCACAGGTTCCCTCAGGCCAAAACGAGCCCGTCAGGGTGTAATGATGTAGTAACGTGCCCATCACCCCGTGATGACAATCTCTGTTCACATGAGTTCACCTGAGCTCACCACCTGATAATGGCTCCACCTCTTTGCACTTGCCGCACATGTGCAGACAGACTGCAGGTTAAACAGCTGCTGCTGTTCTGTTTTTTTGGATAAACTGGAGTCTACATGAGCTTTGTATTCACACCCGTCCTCCTCAATATGTTTCTGTTGCAGCTCTATTTTCAGTCACTAATCAGGGATTAAAGCATAAAAAATATTTTGATGGAGCCCCTCAGGACAGAAAAAGTTAGCAGGGACAAGTCCCATCATTACGTCCTGAAACACCCCCCCCAAAACCCCATCCCCACAGAGACGGTGCTCCCAGGCCACCAAAAAACAAACTTAACACCAGCAAAAAACTATTCTAGCATAAAGATTCAAAAAGAACAAACAATACAGCATCTACTGCAGCAGAGAGTAAAACAGTTAAATGTGGATTTACATTAGGTGTCTCTTCCAAGTCCCTGTTAGTGCATGATTTAATAATTGATCAGCTCCCGACAGAGCAGGATGCTTTCCTTCTCTCTCCACGCTCGCCCGAATTTAGAACGAACTACATGGATTTGACGTTCCGGGCGTTCGACTCTTCTCCACGATGAGGTCGGGGGAAGGGAGACCTGCCCGTCCCGCTGGACCCGGTCGGATAGCTCTACGACTCATGGGGTTAGGTCTCCCCCCTCAGCAGATGACCCCCCCTCCCTGAGCCTGGTTCTGCTGGAGGTTTCTTCCTGCTAAAAGGGAGTTTTTCCTTCCCACTGTCACCAAGTGCTGCTCATAGGGGGTCGTTTAGATTGTTGGGTTTTCTCTGTATTATTGTAGGGTCTTCACCTTACAGTATAAAGCAGCTTGAAGTGACTGTTTATACAGCGCCAAATCACGATAAATAAAACAGAATTTAATTAATTACCAAATGGCTAGTGCTAGTGGGGGCGTGCACTAGCAAACAAGCTAACAGCACAATACGCACGTGCACACACACACACGGCAGAGTCTTACTGCCTTCTGAATAAAATTTAGGACCAACATAAGTGAGGAACAGAAACATGCGTAACCTCCTGTTTATTTTGATTTCTGTTGGTCACCTGAGGCTTTTAAACAAACATGCTCATGTTGGCATCAGCAAAATGTTCTCTATGACACGTGTCATATAATTATGTGTCATATAATTATATTTGACCCATGAGATAATTTTATATGCCTATTATTATACTACAAAACTCACAATGCACTGCGTGCAGGCCAAGACTTGTGCGCTAACCCCCTGGCCAATAACACATTGAGAAGTGATCAGTGGATAAATCAGTCAGGACTTGTTTGATGCCATCGGAGGTGAGCCCATGTGTGTGTGGAAAAGCAGATGCAGACGGAGACCTGCACAGGTGAGCTGACTCTGACACACAAATTCACATCAGTTTTTTCCTGAAAAAATTGCAAATTTTCATCAACCTGAAATAATCAAAATTTCTGTTATTTTTGAAGAAAAAATATAATTTTATATATTATTTAATGTTTTGAGGAAAATTCTGCTGTTTTCTGGTGTGGTGTGAATGTAAACGTGTTGTATAAGCGCTTTGAGTGCTCAGAAGAGTAGAAAAGCGCTATACAAGAACTAGTCCATTTACCATTTACATTAGTGATTAAAATATTTCAGCCTGCAACATAAACTGGTGTTTTTGACTCTTCCTGTGATTGAGTTTGCCCCCCCTGGTCTGAGCTTTGATTTAGCTGCCTTCGTAGCCATCAACCTGCCTCGTAGAGTTAGAGTAGCAGCCTCCTCCACGTCGTTGCTTGTTAGCAGACAATGCTGAAGGTACAAACATCGCGCCGTCACATTTTTAGATTTTAAACTTTAATGTCAGAAACAAACCTCCAACGATCGTGTTTCCCATGGTTTAAAAAGGCATTTTGTGAACAGGGAAAATACAGACTGATAAGCTGACAGCCTCACAGCCTTAACCCTAATGGCAGGTATTTTACACCCACACCAAAGTGAGCAAAGTGAGTTAATGTTCTGAGGTTAATGTAGGCAGAACGATTGGAGCAGTCTCACCTCAAAGGCCCATGTTAGGACCTGAGAATATACAGATGTACACTTTCTGAGGCTTCTTTATTTCTCCTTGAAAGCTTTGAAATCCACATTATGAGTCGATTAATTCGGCCACCTTGATTAATGATTATTAAGACAGATTAATTCTGGCTTCTGATTAATTCAGTGAGAAGAAGCTTCACCTTATGTTCCTCTATTTGACACTTCAGCTGTGTTTACAATGAAGGATCTGCCCTGAGAAGCAGCATCAGACCCGAACTAGAGTCTAAAAATAGGCTGAGCTCAGGGTGCAACAGAAAGAGCCTGACCTGACCCGGCATGGCAGCAGCCGTGTGGTCTGTCAGCATCCACAGATGTTTTATCCGCCATGACGAGGTGGTGAGGCCGCAGATGAATCGGTACGGGAGGAACGAAGGCCTCAGTTTATATAGACCCATCTCAGAGGCTGCTGAAGAGCAGCAGAGTGCAGGTTTCCTTTGAGCACGGGGGAATAACCTCCCAGAAAGACTAATAAAGCCCTGGCAGGAAGCCCTCAGGTCTCTGGGTTAGCTAATGATGTGCTGTAAATTAATCTGCCCTCTCTACAGAAATCAGAGTCTTACAGTACAGGTTTAAATTACAGGAAAACTTAGAATCATTTCACATTGGCCCACCAAATGGGGCTATAAATACACATTCGAATGCTTCCTACCTGCTGTTGGGGGTACTGCAGGCCTCCGATCCCCATCTGCCCCCTGCCGGGAATTCCCATTGGGTATCTGTGAGGGGAGGGCGAGTTGTAGGGCTGGCTGGGGTACGGCGCCCCTTGCTGCTGTGAGTAGGGGTTGCTGCTCATCCCATAGAGCTGAGAACGCTTCATAGCCATTGGGTCCATGGACGGCACCTGAGTAGAAGAAAAGGTCGGATGGTGAGAGATTCTGAACTGAACACCAACACATAACTCTTAACTCAGTGGTTCCCAAAGCGTGGGTGGGAATAACCGAAATTAACTTTGAAATTATTCACAAGCAGGGCTGCAACCATTCCTCGAGTAACTCGACTAATTCGATTATTTCAAAAAATCCATGACACAAATTTGTTGCTTCTTTTAACCCTTTTGGACCATTTGCATGCACATTTTGCAAACCAAATAAGAGAGCAATAATTCTTGTTGCACATAAAACTGGACTAATTACACTTGATGTCATGCTTTCAGTGTGTTCCAGAGCGCTGTATTCTTCCTCTAACAGCACAAAGAACAAAAACATAATCCAGATGCAGCTGCTTTATCCATATGATCAGCTGTTCACTGGACTTCCTACATTGGAATTTAATCCATTATGCCATCAACATGAACAGAGTTTTCTCGCTTACAGTTGCATTCTCTCTCAAATTAGCACTTAGACACACACAGATCATACACATTATACACTTGCCACAGACACACTCCTGCACACAAAATCCTGGTTCCGCCAAACACTAACGAAGCATTACAGCACCAGGTGAAGACGGGCTTTCGGCTGACTCATCAGGTCCGGATTCGGCCAGCAGTGGAGATTAAGCTGATTTAATTGAAGGAGTCCATGCCATGACAGACACACACATATATATATATATATATATACACACACACACATATATATA
>VOQJ01047020.1:20801-48883 GCA_015052665.1 Apistogramma diplotaenia | reverse complement strand
ATGGTACGGCAGCTGCACTCAGGCAGACAGAGAGAGGCTTCAGAGGGTAGTCAAGACAGCACAGAGGATCGTTGGCTGCCCTCTCCCCTCCCTGATGGACATCTACACCTCCCGCTGCCTCAGCAGAGCCAAGAGCATCATTAAGGACAGCTCACACCCTGGCTTTGACCTGTTTGACCTGCTGCCCTCTGGCAGGAGCTACAGGTGCATCAAAGCCAGAACAAACAGACTCAGGAACAGTTTCTTTCCCACAGCAATAACCACCCTGAACTCTCACACACACTAACTGCAGCATTAGCTACACCGGACAATATCCATCACTTCTGTAACGTGCAATATCTGAACATCAATCCACCAAATGGGAGTGGCCCTCTAATTTCATTGTACAGCTGTATAATGACAATAAAGGCTATTCTATTCTATTCTATTCTACATTGTCTCCCAGAAAACCCTGGTACATGTCTGTCATGTCTGAAACTCACCTTCCTCTTTAATATTCAGCCGATTTTCACTTCATGTAATTTGTAACTTCCCCTGCATGCTTTTACCTGCCGGAGAAATGGGATGCTCCAAAGCATTTATAATAGCGCCATGTGCTCACAGAGGTGTGTTATCACACCTTGAAATACATATTTCCACCTCATTTAACTTCCACTGACTTCAGAATGTGGGAGCTGGTCACATATCATTTATTACTGCAGTGAACATTATCCAAGTTTTTTAAAACCAGAAATCAGATGTTTCTGAGTCGTTAGTTTTCATCCAATTGTGCTACCTTGTGTGATGCACCCGATCTATTGTTTTAACTTTGTCTACATGTAAAGTGTCTTTGAGTTTTTAGAAAAGCGCTACCCAAATAAAATCTATTATTATTATATTATTATTAGTCATCTCCCACGTTACTGTGCAGATTTTCACATTTTCAGTCTTTTTTGTCACGTAAAAAAATTATTTTAAAGCTGCAGCTGAAAATTCAGTTTATATAGTCTCAGTGGCCAAACTTGCAATGACAATCTTTGTTTACAAGCACTGGCAAATCTAAATATAGATCCTTTTTACAAGGCCTGCATGTTAATACACACCGTCTGGACCTTCTGTGGGTGCTTTTCAGTAATCGTAGAAGGAAACCATCCTCACGTCAGCTTAACGCATTTCATGAAAGGTTTCGTCAACAAACAACTTGTGTCATCAAACAGGGCCCGACTGCACATTTGTTAAAGCTAATCATGGTGATGAGATGGACATCGGGGTCCACAGAGAGCTGAGATTAAACCCAGCAGGTGGCAGACACAGACAATACAAAGCACCACTACATGCAGAAAAAAAAGCACGTCATAAGGAATATTATTTTGTGCTGAACATTCATTCATCACATTACGTGACCGGTGATGTTTTTTGGATGGTTAATTTACATATGCGCAGACAAGCTGTTAATAAATCTAGCACAAGTGATAAACTGCACTCGGTCCTGACTTCAGATAAAAAACTTAAGCCTGTTCTGTCAATTATTTTTTAATTTCCTTTCGTGATGTGAAAGCAAGTTTGGATTTCACATGATGACATGAAAGCAATATATGAGACTGCTGTTCCCTCTAAAACTTATTAAAAGCTTGAAGGAAATATGGAGCATGCTTTTAAATTGGCTACTTCTCTTTTGTTCAGGGGAACAGAAATCAAGGGCTGTTATTTACAGTCAGCATGATATTAAAGACCATAAACAAACGCAACATTTAGTAAAATATAGCCAAGCTGTACATTTTATATGGATTAAAATGTGTCTGACTGCGGGGTCAGCTCAGCAATAATGAGTAACATTTGAGTCAGTGATCAGACGGCACCGTGCACGTTAACATTCAAATCAGTTAATCTTCTGCTTCTCTTTGAACCTTTAAACCTCACAGAAGTTGCTGCTGTTGGTCTATTTATGGCAGAGAGTGAAAAGTTCAGTGTGCCTAGAATATGTATCTCCTCTGCAACTAAACTGTTGTTTCATATTAGCAAATCAGCTCATAAACCAGTGGCTGCATCAACATCACATTTAAATGTTGGACCTATATCTAATGCCAGGCATAAAACTGAACCCAATAGATGCTGGTGTGTTATGATTGTGGCTCAAACTGTAAATCTACAAGCTGCATTTTTGCCCTTTTGGTTTTATTGCTCATCTGCACTTTAAAAGAACCTTAAATCTTACATGAATCCGATTAAATGTAACAGCATGGGCATAATTATGTTACAGGGCAGACGAAAAGCTCTCCAGTAGGCTAATGTGCCTGCAGTTGCTGCTCTCCTGACTTCAGATGGAAGCCAGTAGGCCTAATTGGCTACATACGGCTTAATCAGACTGGCCGGATTGTCTTGCTTAACATTTTATTCCCATTCTTGTATCAATTTTCAACTAAATTAGCCTGTTTCACCAGAGATATGGCAGGAATAGGAAGGGGGGAGTGCTACCACTGCACTTCACAGTGTGCCATGTCATTCAGAGGCAAATGACTAAATACAGTCTGGGGTGAGTATATGTATCCTATGGTACCTGTTTTAAATGTTTCAAAAAATTTGCCAGGCTCGGTTCTGCATTATTTAGAGAGGGTATATTGCCCCCTCGCTTAGACGCAGTGTCATTACAGCACCGTGCTGGGCTGCAGCGAAAGTTTTGCCTCCTTGGGTCACTGGGGGAACGAGTGACCTGTAAAGCTCTACAGTAAACAAGGACATTTTAGCAAGCAAGCAAAACTTTGTTCAAATAGCAGATTTCATTCTAGATGGAAGTGCGACATGCTGAAAGGCACACGAATGTTATTAGTTTAGTCTTAAACAATTATGTGACTGATGATCCATCAGCAACAACCTGGATGAAAATGAGGTCAGGGGCACGTTTTTAATCATAATCACAGCGCTGAGTTCAAATTCATTTTTGTAAATATTTGTAAATAAATAAGATAAAGTCAGACTCAGAAAAAAAGACTACTTTTTTTATTAGTTTACATGAAAAATGTTGACAGATAAAACAAATAAATACCTATTAAAAATATTATTATTTATGTGTGTGGGATTCTCTATGAAATACAGCTGATCCTGCAGCTGACCCACAGTTTTACAGTCCAGTCATGATACATCCAAATAAACCTGTTTTGTACTGTGCCTTTAGGTCCTTTAGACAAAATATATAAAGTATCATAACTTGCAGGCCTTTTCCCCCCTTCTCTTCAAATCTCACATATCCCAAAGCATATGCATCTTTTCCTAATTTGTTTTCTGTTCACATCCCTCTGCCGGCTCCCGTGCTTCGCTTTTGCTGTCATTGATTTTGCATTGACTGTGAGAACTATAGACTGAAGACAACATCAGCAGTAGGACTGCAGAGGGTATCTGTGGTATCAATAGTGTTAAATGTGCAGAAAAAAATCAGCATTTCTGATTTTGTTGTGCATCATTGTGAAATTACAGGAGAGAAGTGTAGAAGCTGAAGAGGCGGCAGACTAAGAGGGGAGAAAATGAGAGGCTTTAAGCTGTCTGAGAAGTGATGATGAGGAAACAAGAAAGTTGTCTTGGCTGTGGGCAGATGCTGGTTGCAGTGCCAGCTGGTGGAAGGTGGGCCCACCCGTCTCAGCCTCTCCCTGTTTCCCTCTTCTCTGTTGCGGGGAAAGCGACAGATGGAGTCCGAAGGTTCCGCTCTGGTCCCAGCGCTGCTTCCTCCGTCCATCCAGCTTTTTCCCACCCCATCCTGAGGGCAACCTGCCAGGGGAACATGAAGGCCGTAACCGGCCCCAGACCTCCACCACCGCAAGGGTCAACTGCTTACAGAAAGGGGTCGGCCCTAAGGTCTCAGTCTCCCACAAACACTCTACTGCCTCCCAGTGGATGCGGGTATCCACTGCATATTTGCTTTGAAGTACTGTATGAGCCGGGGCATTGCTTTCTTCCGACAAAACATGCCCTCTCAAGGTCTCTCAGCGATGGCTGCTTTGAAATGATCAAGACTGCGGGCTTCATGTAAGCAGCTCATTTTTCACTGAGAGACAGAGAGAGGGAGGGAGAGGTGCCAGATTTGTATATGTTGTACATATTGATGTGAATCTGTCTTTTCTCTAAGGGGTGCTCTGGATGATGCATGTGGACAGCATAACAAGGGGCGACTTGCGATGGAAGGTGTGGGTCAACGGGTCGTGTCAAAGCCATAAAGCGCTGAAGTTCATCACTTGGTGGACGCTGACCTTTATGTCAGTGGTTTTGTGAACAATCAATGCACGAGGTAGGGAGAGAAAAACTCACCGAGAGCTCATTAGGGATTCTTTAAGGAGTGAGGCACCCTGAGCAGTTGTTCCACTGGACCTCTTATTAACCTCCTGCTCATTTGTTTGTTACACACACACAGCTCTTGTTAATAGCAGCTCATCCAAGCAGAAGGTTGAACACGTTGCCCCCACCTGAGCATCTCCAGACCTCATATCTGTTTGCTATTGTCTTTGTTCAGCATTAGAAAAGACACCCTACCTTCTTCATTTTACCAGCTTTAGCCTGATATTTGTGAGTGTCTGTATTCATTAAAAGCAGAGCTGAGTTATTACAGCGGTCCTCTCTCTAAACTCAGCATAACGGAGCTGTTTCTCCTCTGAGCAGCCCACACCAGTCCCCGAGGTGCCTTTAGAGCACATTAATGGATTTTCTGCTATTCTACAAGAAAGTTATGGTTGCAGCAAAAGCTTCCTTTCAGTGTTAAAGATAGTTATCAATATTTAAATAACAGACTTCTTATATTGGGTATTCAACTGTAATACTGTAACACTGGCCTCCTTTAGGCTCTAAAGAGTGACAGAACGGATGATTAAGAAATGACCTAGACCTCAGAGGGACAGCCAAAGTTTCTCGACAGCCCTCTGATGAACTGCAGGGTTTCTTGGAGGTCGGGCTTTACTCACAGGAGGGTAGAGACTCAAAGCACATTGCGCTGGCTTTAAGGCTCCTGTTAAAGCCTTGTGGTATGGTAATACATTGATTTAATGGAAATTGTCTGGAGAGTTTCCAACAGCATGAAAAATGAAATGAGTTTTCCACTGGCCCAAAAAAAAGTCAGCTGTGAAAATATGAAGACTGGGGGATGTGTAAAAGCTGTCAGATGAACAGTTTGGTATTATCCAGACTGAAAAAGCTTCTCAATTACCACAGAACATGAAATGAATCTAAAGAGAGCAATTTTAACCAAATAATCAAGCCATTATCATTCATGACTCAATCACAGTGGAAATGATCAAGTCTCTGCTTGTGCCCGGCAGTGGAAAAGATAAAAGAAGAGACACGTAAGGAAACAAAAGGATGATAATGGAGCGCAAACCGGTCTGTGGCTCCAGTGGGACCAGCATTCATGCGTGTCACTGGGTTTGGTTAGACATGGGCGCTCTGCCACATACATGAGCCTGATTGAGTGCAAATTAAATTGTGCTTCATAATTTGATGGAAAGGCAAAGGTATGCGCACAAACTAGCCAACAATCCACTTGGAGGCGATATCTGTGAAAGAGCTGCTTTCAGGAGAATACTGTTCACTCTGAAAAACTGGTGAGTTATTCTGGATGTTTTCTCACAGTAGCAGAACAGTCAAATATTGACATTTTGATCATTTGTCTCTGCGATAACACTGCAAAGAGTGGATTTGAAAGATATTTTGGAAGCAAAGGTCAATAATGTTCTCTGACCTGAGCAGACTGACTCCATCTTATTGTGGTGGTTAGCACTGTTGCCTCACAGCAAAACAGTCCTGCGCTTGACTCGGGCCTTTGTGAGTGGACCACATGGGGTTATAGGTATTACTGTGAGCATGAAGGGTGATCTCTCTGTGCCTTTCTCCCTGACAGCTGCGATATGCTCCAGCCTGCCTGCGACCTAGAGTTTGATAAGCAATAAAGTCGCTTTCAAGCTGATTGCAAGTGGTTGCAGACCTGGTCCCCATCTGAGACGCTGCCATTTCAAAGGTGTCAGTTAATTGCACAGGGCTGCAATCATTTTTGTTGTCCATGGTCTCGAGCCACCCTAGTGTGACTGTGGCTTGAGATCCAAAATGCTCCTAAAAGCACCACAGATGTGAACAAAAGCTCAGTTTCAGTCAAATGAGATGAGCTGATTTCTGTGTTTGCAGTGACTGAATGTAAGATTTAAAATATTCACATCTTGCTACGACTTGCTATTTTTTTGTTAATTTTATAAATGTCATCTCTTTGGCAACCAAAAAAAAAAGCCTGTCTTAAAATGCTACGATGCTCACTGAAGGCCGCTTCATGGGTGGCTGCTGGGAGGAAAAATGACTAATATGAGAACTTTGAGGTTCTCCTGCTCTTCTCAGCGCAGATGCTTTTGCTGCTCTGCTGAAACACTGACCCTTGTAATCCATTAAAAGTCAAATTTCTCATAAATGCTACCATGTCTGACTGTTTTCTCTACAGTTGCTCAGCATGAAAATAAAAGTTAAATGGCTATGGGAGGCTTCTGCTCCCCTTCAGCCTTCCTGCCAAACATTTTTACATGGTGCACACACTCATTTCAGCTACTTCAGAGCTGTGGGCTTGTTTCTGTCTGGTTGCTGTTTGGATAGTTTATGGGCTTGTTGGTGGTGCGTGGATAAGCTGTTGGGAAAGGTGGTGGTAGCGTAGCTGTTGGTGTGTGGAAGTGCTGTCTGGATGTAGTCTGGTTGCTGGTGTCAGCGTGGCTCTAATCAGCTGTTGGCAGGCGGATAAGCGGGCGGTCTCTCCCCGCGGTGGCACCCCGGGTCGAAAGCCGGTTTGAAGTTTAATGATGCCAGCTGCCAGCTCCACCAGGCTGTGAGCACTAACGAGCTGGCACTGCCGGCGGACTGGGCCGCAGCGGCAGCACCTGGAAATGTAGCACACGTTTCAGAGGGGCGGGGCTCCGCCGGGGCTGCGAGGGGCCTGCTGGAGACCCAGGACGGCTCTATCTCTTTGAAGAGAGGCCCAATTTCCATATTTCATTACGCACTGCTGACTGACAAGGCCCAACCAGATGTTCTATTTTCAGCTATTTAAATTTTGACCTGCTTTCCTACCATAGATGCAAAAAAAAAAAAAAAAAAGATGCCAAGAATGATGAGAACTTGGTTTGTTTGCTAGTTTTTCTTGCCATTCTTCATTCCTTTCCATCCTTGTCAAGCACTGATAGAATGATCACAGATTAATCACACTTTAGCTTACATCCGTTCTCACAGCAGATATTTGGTTGGCAGTCCATCCTGAGGGGTGCACTGTCTTACTCAAGGACAACGCTCACTGATTGTTTCAGCGATAAAAAAAGCCTAAGACCTTGTATATAAGAGACAGTCTCTAACCATCCAGCCAGTCCAGTGCTGAATTGGCTCAAAACTGAGTGATGCATGCTGTGAAACACTACATAAAGCATGCTCACACAGCCTCTCTGTCCCTGAGATATCGGAGATGATTAATTCCTGCAGTATTCCTCTTGAAATGGATGTTAAATTGCAGCGTCCTTACTCAATCCCTCATGCAAAAATACATCGACAACCCTGACCTTTTTGTGCATCTGCTGAAAATGGCACTTTGTCATCCTCAGTGAGCAGACCCAAGGATCAATGTGATTTTATTCAGGGGGAAAAAACCCATACAGCCAGCTCCCTGTCTGCTGGCCATGTGAGCGTTGAGCTTTATGGAAGGGAAACTGGAGAAAGTCCAGAAAAAACAGGAAGAATGATGATGAGTAAAGGAGAAATGGTCACAGAGAAGGATAAAGCAGGGGTGAAACACAACAAGAACAATAAGAGGCGCGGGCCCTGCACGAATCAGAAGGAGAGAGGCTTTCACTCATTACTCAGCACAGCTCACAGCAGGGGAGGGAAAGCAGTTTTATTCCTTCAGTAATGCATCTGTGAGTGTGAATGAGCTCGTCGGAGTCTACTGAGCCAAAAACAGAGTGGTAATTGAGAAGTAACTAACACATTACTGAGGCAATATTGACACAGAGATAAAAGTGGATGGAATCTGTCAGGGTGTTTGTTCCTTTTCAGTCTAAAGCCTTTGTTTGTTTTCAGACTGACGCTCCGCATGAAATATCTATAAAATGGTACACTAAAAAGTGTGCGCGTGCGCGTGCGCGTGCGCGTGCGCGTGAAGAGTGATTCACATTTGTGTGCTTTGTGTTTATGGACGAGCTACTTTAATTACCTGCTGGGTCGTATGCTTCAAGCAGCCAATCATGTTGCACGTTACTTCCATGCCTTTGCAGATTTCACCTTTAACCTTTCAGATATACAAATGCCATTCCTTCATCCTATTAGACATCTGTTTAAAATTTCATACAAATTAGCATTGAGTTGGGGCCAAACCGGTTTTGTGATGTCACAGTGACCTTCACCTTTGACTACTTCATTCTAATTAGTTTATCCTTGAGAACAAATGGACTTTTGTGTTGGATTAAATTACATTTGCTTTAAGCATGTCTCATATTGTGTCCGTGACAATGGGAAGGACCGAAGGACAACCCACCTGTAGCCATAAAAGCACAAAAACAGGAGTTAGACGTTAAGGCAGCAACACGTTTGAGTCTTTCATGATAAGAATAGTCAGGAAATAGATGTAAGCAAAGCACAAGAGCAGCACATTTTCTATAATAACTGTAAACTGCAGTTCTGTTGTGTTTTCTGTTCATCTAGACGTGTAAACAGAAGGTATCTCTTTGATTTATCATAGAGGCAATATAAAAACAGGAACTGCACTTTATGATTATTAGCTGAGTGATCAACTAAAAGCTGCAAAGGTTAAACTGCAAATCATTGGCAAACTTGGATAATGAGCTCTAATTTTAATGAAGACATGTTTTAATAAGCTGTAGAATTAATAAATCTTGAAAATAAAATGTCAACACAAACACATTAAAAAGCATTCATCTGAACCTGTTAAAATAGAGCACGTTAAAGTTAAAGATTCATTATCTTTAATAGAAATTAAAGCTGCACAAGAAGTGAGAGGAGGAAAATCAAAGAAAGCTGAAGGTTATTTTCACAAATGCTTTAAAAGAAAGTTATCATTTCAGCACGTTGCTCGTTTGTATTGCTGCTCAGTTATCATGGCTGAACTTTGCTGATCTCAGACATAAAATTTAAATATTTAAGATAATATTTGAAGAGAGAAAATGAGATGTCCAGATGTTGCTGATGGACTTCTGTACACCAGGTTGTAATTGAAACAGCTTTAACTGCACAGAACCGAGGAGGTTTTTAATTTTTCCTTCTCATGCACAAACTTCAAAACTCTCACAAGCGCATGAAGATGCTTTGGTCAGGACTTTGCTAATATGACTGGTGCAAGATTCTCTCCATGTTTCTAAATGGCCCGACCTTTGGTTTGACCTTTTGAAGAAAATTTGCTGCTGCAGCTGCCTTGTGTCTTGCCTCACATTAATTTTCCTCATTTTTTTTTTCTGTGTTACCTTTGCAGTGTGGCAGAAAACGCCTGGATTCAAGGAGTCAAGGGTCAGGAGTGGGAGGGCAAAGATGCAGGTCAGCTTCGCTCTGTAGTTGTGTTCAGCCAGTTTCCTCAGAGATTTCACTGCCACAAAGCAGTTTGAACTCTTCCCCCTTCAGCTGCCTGTCAAAAGTTGGCCCTCAAGAGTTGGCTGTTTGGATTATTAGAAATGCTCCTGAGCCAGTAATATAGTAATGGATCAGAATATATGCCTTTACTGTCATCTAATGTATATTCACAGCTTAGGTCCAGATTTAAGTCATTTTAATATCTCAGTTTCTGGATGAAAAGTTCCAGCTTAACCCTGTAACACTAATGTCAGGTGATTTTCACCCACATGAAACTGAAGGTGAAAAACAAGGTTTGTAAACCCTGGATGGAGCCATGATATCACTTTGTTTTTGTGACAAACAAGCTATGCAGAGTTGACAATGTCACAGTTGTGGTCAGGGGTTTACATCACTGATCATAGGCGTGAATATAAGGATGATTTTCGACTTTTAATGATTTCTTTGAGATGTTCTTTTTCCAGACTATTAAAAACAAGAACTGGCTGCACATTGTTTTAGATTTTCTTTAAGCCACACAGGTTCAAACATATGCATGCACTTACTTATTTTTTTAATACGTGGTACTGAAGGTTCTATAAGGCCTATTGACTTCTCTTTAGTTATCATGACTGATGTGTCACCAGTTTGCCAAAGTCTGGAAGTTTGAAATTGTCACACTTAGATGAAACCCAGCTATCACCAGGACTGAAGCCGGCCGTGAACTGGGAACAGGTGGATGACAACATTGACACCTTCGAGCACAACACATCTGCAGCTGCCCGCGTGGACAAGCTAAACTCCTTCTGCAGAAAAGTCTTGTGGTCAAATGAGACAATGGTTGGGCTTTTTGTCCTCAAAGATAAGAGGTATGTTTGGAGGTGTAAGGGCCTGACTTTCAAACCTAAGAACACTGCACAGCTGTCAAGCATGGTGATGGCATCATCTGGGCTGTTTTTTCTGCCAGTGGTACCGATGCACTGCAGAGTGGATGAAATAATGAAGAAGACAAGACAATAATCCCAAAGACATATCAGAACTGGTTCTGGATTAGATAAAGCAGTCTAAAATTCAACATCTGGATTGGCCTTTCTAAAGTCTGATGTAAACCCGCTTTAAGGCTTTAAAGCCAGTCTGTGCCAGGAAACCAACCAAGTCATCAAAAATCAACTCTACCAATTGTGCCAAGACGAGTGGTCAAATATTAATGAATTCTAAAGCAACGCAGAAGCTGCTTCTTGGTGGTTTCCAAAAGCAGCTGTTTGAGGTGAATTGGCTAAGGAATATGTGTATATTTGAGCCTGTATGGGTACGAGAATATCCAAAAATAAATAAAACTTGTGTACCAAGTTCCTGTTTTTTAAATGCTGTACAGCCATCTTTATCCGCTTATCCTTTTTGTTTGTTGAGCTATTTAGCTATCACAGGGCAAGAGGCAGGGCACACCCTCGACAGGGCCCCAGCCTGTCACAGGGCCAACACACAGAGGCCATTCACACCTTTGGGCACTCACCAGTTAACCTAACCCCATTAACTGCACCATGCTGCAAAAATCATTAAGAGCCCAAAATTACCATCACATGCATGCCCATGAGTGTATATAAACTTCAACCACAACTGTGTGTACGCTTAACAAATACCTGAAAGTAGCACAGAGCTGCAGCATGTAGATCCAAACAAGGTTATTACAGCAGTCTTCAATTTAATGCATTTATTCTTCAAAAACAACAAAGTCAACGTACAAAATACTTGAAAGGCCTAAAAAATGTAAACATTTTAAGCTTTAGGAACTTGTATAAGTACAAACTGATGTTTTATGGCAGTGATATTTCATCATTAATTCACAAACAAAACACCTGTGTGTCCAAACACATCCGTGTGAAATAAGGTCGTTTTCTTGATCCGAGTGATTTTATCTTTTCTCTCCTCTAACAAATCAGCCACTTCCTCTAAAATAAAGTTTCATTTCCACTAATAAGAACCCATTTGGAGTGCGGGTTGGTACTATAAATATACTTTAAACAGTTCAGATTAAAAGCTGAAGTTGTGTTCACCACTACAGCACAGCCACCAAGGTGAAAACTGGGATGTGTGTATGTGTACAACACTAGAGGGAGGGTGAAGTCTAACACGGGCTTCTATTCAAATATGAAAGCGTCCTTGACATTTTCCGCAGTGCGTTGGCTGCTCATCCCTGTCGCATTTCTCCAAGCTGCAGATGGAAAAGCACGACCCTTTGACATTTACAAACTTCACTGGCTGAGAGAAACGGCATTCTATAAAGGAGAAATACCTCCAAATATCCCGCTGCCAACTTCACTCTTTAGCTGCATGTGTAACACGAACATATTGCTTTAAACCACCACAGAGTACAGCTTTGCAGGGAGGAACTAATGTGTCTTCAGCTCATCTTCTTTTAACCACGTCTTCGACTGAAACAGAGGTTCAAATACTGACAGCAGTTCGTATGACCCATCGCACCAATAAGGCGCTGCATTGTTTCTAAAAATAGTGTCGCACACAATTTACTATTAACAAAGTTAAAGCAGGCCAAACTTAAATGAGGTGAAAGCAAAGCAGGTCTAGCATCAGTAAAGCATGCCAAATGTAAATAACTGGGCATGGGTGTGAAAAGTGACAGTGTGTATGCGTAATGTGACCTGGAAAGCGATAATGCAAATTAAAACAAGACAAGCAAAGAGGCAGGCAACAGAACGTGGAAAAAAAAGACAAAATGGCTTTTCATTGTATAGAGGAGAAAAGACTCCATTACTTTATTGACACGATGGTGAAAATGATAAATCACTTCCAAAAAAGCCAATGAGATGCAAATGATAGTTAAATATGTAACATTTGTGCGGGTTTAGCCTCTGCATCCATAAGATTCCTGGCAAATTGGAGGTTTGTGCAGGTCTGCCGATCTTTGCGGTCCACCTGTTGATGTTTAGAAATCAGGACCTTCTTTCTTCAGCTTGCTGTAGTCCGTGTTGACTGAGAAAAACTGAGAGGACAAAACAATCTTAGGCCTAAACCAAAGTCAGCTATTTTGCAGAAAAATGCACCAACCACCATAAATATGATTTTGGGTCACTCACACACCATAACACTTTCATGAATGCCTCAATCTAAAGCCGTTAATGACTTAATAAGATTTGTTACTACAGGTCAGTGTTAACAAGATTGTCATTCGATTAATCCAGTTAAAAGGAATTTATCCGTGGATCAGCAACACCCCTGTTAAAGATCCACAGTAAGATCCAGGAGTAAAACCACACACAAAACAACAAAACTTTCACATAAAAAAAATCAAAACTACGAGACCACTAAACATAAGTGATACGCACCTTATACTGAAAAGTTGGGCTAACTTTGTTCCAGGGCTCTGGATTATTTTTGCGATCCCAGCTGCAGAAAAAGTACACATTAACTCCTCTATACTTGCCAGCTACTTTGGAGTTTCACTTGTATGCAAATATAACGAGATGCAAACGAGGAAAAAAAGGATTTTAAATGGATAAAAGAAGACTCACACAATATCAGGGTTTTTCCAAGGCCACACGGCCGAGGTACAACACGCCCATGACTACGACTCCACCGGTGCACATCAAAAGGGGGATCACCTGTAAGAGACAAAGTAAGATAAGGAAACTTATCAGCTACGAGAAGCTTAAACATCTCAAGAGAATGAAGCTCAGCTACACGTTTACACTGAAAACACCTGAGCATGTAGGCAGCCTCTGAAACTACGTGAATAAAACAGGATCTCAAATTATCTTCGACTGCCAACTTTAACTACCATAACAGCTACATTCTGTTCCGAATGTGTGCTCGATAAACAGGTCACTGATACAGGGGCGCAGCCATTTACAGCACAGCAAACGTTCTCCGTGGTTAGCAATCAACAGCCCACAAGTCACGGCCACTTTCACTGAAAGGCTTCGGCTATGAAAAGTCTCAGTCTCTTAATCAACCAAATGCACCGAAAGATTAAAAAGATCAAATAAACCCTGCTGCTTGTTTTGGTCTCAAATCAGTGCGGTCAAACTCAAAGCTTACTGAAGCTAACACTGCTAACTAGCAACTTAGCCTAGTGGCCAATTTTAAAATAGATCTCAACAAATGAGTTGTTATCCATTACAGTAGGAATACACTTACAGACACATGGCGTGTAACTATTCTGCGAAATGAGGACATTGTAGCGGTCTTAATGAGCCGACTTATCCGAGTTTGTACCGAAGAAAAAAGACTAAGAAAAGGCCTGTCAGAGCGGACAAATCTGCGGCGAAGGGCGGAGGAAGGGTCGAGAAGGCACCGATAGGATGCTCACATACTGCCTGATCCACCGTGGCAACAATGCACGATTAATTATTACGATCTTTATTATATAGAGCTGCAATTTTATTATTGTTTATAATAAATGCCGAATAATTTCGCATGGTTAAATTAATCATCTTTTAAGTGTGTTTAGGTGCGACATTTTAATCTGGCAAAATTAAAGTGGTTTGAAAGCCCCAGCCATCGCTCACTTCACTCCAAAACAAAGAGTTCATGTTTATGCTCTTTTTCATCCGGTCAGCAATAAAATTAGCCTTTACTTTGGTGCACTGCGAGGACTAAAGCCAGAAAACGACCAGGACCGTTTTAAACATTTACTTTTCATTGTGTCAAAGTGACATTTAGTCAGTGTTGCCCCATGAAAAGATATATTTAAATATCTGCAGAAATGTGAGGGTGTACACTTTTGTGATACACTGTGTGTGTAACACAAATGGAGAAATTGCTGTCTATTGATATTGCTGTTTCAATTTAGAGCCTGGCTGTTCCTCGTCTTGTTTGTGCTGAACTTATAAGAACTCCGGGAAAACATCTCTGTCAAGGCGATCTTGTAGATTCTTTTCACTGGGAATTTTCTGCAGGACTGCAACAGATTTGACATAATTTACATTTCCCACAGAAAGTTTTTCTTCATCTGCAGTTGTGAGCTGTTTCGTGTGGACAAGCATGGGACCGAATTAACCAAGTTAACTTTGAAGTTCTTCGTGTTCTGTTCGACAGTGTTGTTATTTTCTTCCTCGCTGCTGTGGACTGAGCGACTCAGATACAAAAAAAAGTGCTGAAATGGCCTTTTATTTGAGCTTCACAAATCAGAGAAAGGTTTCACAAATCACAAACTTGGTTTTAATTATTCTGCTGTCAGTTTAGAAAAATCTAGTCCAGGTTTGAAGTGTCTAGTTTTTTAACTAGAGTTGATTAAAGATGCTGAAGGTAGCGAAAAATTAATTGGAATCACCCTTTAGCCCTTTCCCGAATCGGAAGCTAGAATCTGAAACCAACTTCAGCTTCGTACTTGACAGCTTATATTGCACTCTAAACATGCATGCTGTTTAATGTAATACTGATGTATGAGGTAAAAATAGTTGCAATAATTTATTATTTATTTATTGGTTGATTTACTTTTGTGATCTATTCTCAACTTTGTTCACGGGAATTGACAAGTGTCTGTGCTCTCACTTTCACACAAACCTGAAGTCAAAGATACTGTATCTATGTCCTTACTGTTGTGGTCAGACGTTTCCATACACTCATCACAGGCATGATTCACTGGACTGTACAGTCTGAGGAGGAGAATAGTTGATTTACACACGTTGGGATGATCTCTGAACCATTTCTAAGCAACAGCAAATTCAGATAATCCTTTCAAACAACTGTTCATAAATACAAGTTATTCAGATACATAAAGCTCAGCTGAAATTTGCAGCTGCCTACTAAAGCCAAGACTGAGCTATTTGGCCAAAGGTATATATATAGGATTTTTCTCTATCAGCCACTTCTATCTGCTGCTGGTACATGGTGTGCAGAGGCCTGTTCTTCCTCGGGTTTCTCACTATGCACATGATCCTTTGTGGCCATCTTCCTGATGCATTTGTGGATCTTTGATTCATCTAGGACGGTGGTTCTGACACTCACTAGTCCTCGGCCACCTTCCTTACACTTTGCATGGTCTCATGGTGCTGTATTTGGGGTGAAACCCTACATGTATGGTAAGGAACTTTGTTGTCTTGACATCAGTGGCTTCCATTTCTTCCTTTGGCCGGCTTTTATACCAGCAGGGTATCTGACAACCAGCGGGGTGTAGGTGTTGATTGCCCGGATCTTGTTCTTCCCATTCCGCTGACTCTTTAGGACTCGCCCCACTCTCTGCAGGTGCTTGCAGCTTTCCTAGTGGCCTCTTCATCACGAGTCTGAAGGAGTTGTGGAGAACATTGTGCTGCCTGTGACATCATTCAGCATGACAGGTTTGGCTGTGGCTCAGTGATGGTCTGGGGATGCATATCCATGGAGGGACAAGGAGCTCTACGGACTCGATGACAACACACAGACCCAGTCAGATCCTACTGATTCAGTTTCACCTGGAGCACGACAATACCTGGCAACATCTGGCAGGCAGCTCGTGGAGGATGAAGAGACTGATACTACTGACTGGCCCCCACACTTGTCTGACCTGAATCGAAGTGAACACTCAGACTCAGCTTTACTGTCATTCACACTGTGAAACACAGTGTGGACGAAACGTAGTTTCTCAGGTCTTAGTGTAGGTCAAACAATTAGTAATAAACTATAGTATAGATTTAAATAAGTACAGAAAAATTCAAAAATAGCTAAACTAGGATAAGTAAAAATAGAATAATACACCCAGCTAAATTAAGAACAGGTATAACAGCATTCTACTATTGCAGAAACAACTTAAAATGGTCACTTCTGGGACATTTATGCTTCAGTCCACCTGCTTGGTTCCACCTCAGACTGTGGAGAACGTGATGCCCTGGTCCAGATCCACCACCGACTCATTAGGAGCATTAGGAGCATACCCCAACATCGTCAGACATGCATACAAGCACGTGGGGCCATGCAAACCACTCAGCACCGTTTTGAGTTGCTGCAATGAAATTTCAGCAAAACTGACAAATCTGCAGCATCACTCTTTTCAATAATTTTTGGGTCTTTGAATTCAGCCCTCTTAATTTCCTTTTCCATCAATGTGGCATCATTTCATTCGTAACACACTACTACCCAGTCCATACCCCCCCAATTGAGATCAATATTCCAACTTTTTCAGCAGTTCAAAATATTGATTCAGAGACCCCTAATATTTAGAAGTCTGGTGTTCTTTCGTTCCTGAGGTGCATTTCCACAACCAATGTGTCTTTAAAAAATACTACTTTAAGCAGTGAAAACTGTGCGAGCAACATATCTGAATATTAATGGGTGTCATAAGACATTAAAGTGTTAAGATGACTAACAAGTCCATATGCAGCTGGTGGTGTCATGGTGTCAATATAATTTTAGAATGAAGCAATAAGACAGAACTTTTAAAAAAGGGGAAAAGAACAAGGATCACAATAAATTATAACAATTTCCCTTTGATGGCAAGCTATTTTCAACTTTAGAAAATAAAAGCAGATACAATTTAATAAGCCTGGGCATAAAACAACAGGCTACATACACTGTTGACATTTTTATAAAGGACATGAAACTTGGCGAACTGTTTTCAACACATTCAACCATCCCTTTGTAAACCGTCTGCTGTGTCTTCATGGGTTAAATGCTGGAAATGTATTTCTAAGGCCTTGTTTGGTTCAACATCCATCCAAGGCAGGGGAGCTGGTTTCAGAAACAATCAGGATTTGTGTGTGTGTGTGTGTGTGTGTGTGTGTGTGTGTGTGTGGTTATTTTACACCTGTGCATTTCAGTCAGTTCAGATTCTTCCAGAAAAGGATTAGAAGTTGTAAACACAGCTCATGCTTGACTTGATCCCCAATAACATCTCTCTTGTATATCAACAGCACACAACAGAAGCTGGAGTTGAAAACTATGATGACTCTCTTTTAAAAATACAGTTAAATATGTAACCACACTTCAACAAGTCATAGGCATATGCAGTATGCCTGTACATGATGTCTTATGAAGATAAGATACTGGCTATAGAGTTTCCGCTGCAGCGTTTCTCTCTCACGGGCTCCAGATGCTTCAGTGCGTCGTCTTCTTGGGGGTTTTGCCAAATTTAGCATCTAATCCAAGACCTAAAGTTACAGAACCAAAGATGTGAGCACACACTCTATATTTAACCTGCATAAATATAAATATCTCTAAATCTATAAAAAAACTAAACTTACTTACCAAGAAACACGAGAATGGTGCCAACCCACTGCATTGTACTCATGACATTACCAAACAAGATAACAGAGCCAAGGATGGTGAAGAACTTCCTTGTAGTTGTGACAATGGAGCAGGTCAGAGGCCCAAAGTACACAACTGTCATGAAGATGAACGTCTAGAAAAGGAAAATGTGAGACAGCTCATCATTAGTGGTCACGCAACAGAGCGTTTCCTGTTCTTCAACATGGTTCCACTAATCATTAGTACTGTCGGTCCACCCACCTGTCCTAAAGCACTGGTGAGTCCGAAAAGAAGAATATTGTAAAAGATGGTGGGATGGCGCTCTGTGAAATTCAGGAAGTCCCACACTTCCCCTGTCCACAACACCGCTGAGGGCAGAGAAACACAACATCAACATCTTTTTCCTTTTCAGAAGCACAATTCATGCTTATCCTGGGTAACAAAATCAGACCGAGTTTACAGTGTGAGTGTATGGCACCACCAAGTGGTTTCATTAAGTATTAGCAGTTGGATGAATCCTAGGTGTGGGGGTGTAACAAAGTTGGGTGTAGGAGTGGAGGTATAAGAATACCTTTGCATCCTGGGAAATGCTAGACTTCAAAGGATAGATGTGCATGTGGAAACCCGGAGTGAATCTGTGCATGCACGCAACCAATGACTGAAACCTCTTAAGGTGTGTGAACTGAAAAACAGAGCTTTCTAAAATGTAATGTGGCATAAGGATGGAAAAAAGACAGCCACCCTACAATTTAGTTAGTTTAAGAGTGACGACAGTCTTCCTGTTCTCAGTCTTCAACCTTCTGAGCTTTGTCTCACGACCTATTAGTGCCTAACTATAAAATAAATGTCACTAAATTGTTTGTTTCATGTACGTTGCTCATCACCATATAGTGATCTCACAGAACTGAGGGCTCTGAGGTGCAGGACTTGTCTAAAATGATAACACTCCATACTGTGCCTTCGCTGAGTTTTTCCCCCTGAGGGGAAAGTGCTCGCGTTTTCTGTCTTTTACGTTTTTTCTGTCTTCTGTTATTGGTTTTATTTCAGTTTTTTTTAACTTATTGCCACCATCCACTGCATCACAGGCAGTATTTATCCTGAAGCTCATGTCAGAATCCATAGAATGCACCGAACTGGGCGCCTGGGTGGCTCGGTGGGGGAGCAGGCGACCACATACATATGCCGCCGTGCGGTGCAGGTTCGATTCCCGGCCTGTCGCCAATTTGTCTGCGTGTCTTCACCCCCCCCCCCCCTTTCCTGTATCTCTCTGTTAATAAAGCCGCTGTGGGCAAAAAACTTTAAAAATAAATAAATGCACAGAACTTGCAATAAAATCACCCTAAGAATATAACACTACCACAGAGAACACTGTGCAGTACCTCTGCAAATGCAAATTCACTGTATGACTTTGAACTAGAGTTTGAAAACTTCTTGAGTGGAAAAACAGCTGAGGAAAACTATGTTAACCACAGGAAGTGTTTGTTTTGACCTTTAATTTAAAAATGCTGTTCGTTATAAACATTATGGTGCTATAAGAGGTTTTCCACAGAAGCCTAATTAAACCACTGCTCTGATTATTGATAAAGAAAGCTTTTCAACACTACATTCAATACGCCCATGTTTCTGCTGGCAGTACTGAACCACACCAAGGTGAGTTTCCTCATTAGTGTCTCCTCTCTAGCTGCAGGTGAGCAAATCAGTTTAATGGCCAGATGCATTTTCAGGTGGAATGAGAGTCTGTGTGCTCCTCACACACGTTCTATTAGCTGTGAGACTCACCTAGTCCCAGCACCAGACTGGACCACATGTTGATGTTCAGCATCATGTGGTTGGCACCCGTCTGAAAGCGAGCCCTCATGTAGTCCTGGGCCACACCGGTCAAGCCGTCCAGTGTCAGAGAAACCAGCTGCGATACAGCAGAGCACGTCACCGAGACGTGAAATGAATGTTACGGCAAAGTCAAAGCATCCATGAAAGCAGGAGGGAGACGCAGACAGACGGGCAACACGTGGCCCCAAACAGGTGAAATGAACAGATTAGCTCACCAGCAGAATCTCTCCAAAGCCAAAAATATGGTCGTCAGCAACAGCAGAGCTCTTGTTGGGTTTATAGAGGAACAGAGCAACGCCGCTCACAATCAGCAAAACACACAGGTATTTAGCCAGCGGATACCTCTTCCTCAGTATCGTCACGCCGAGGATCATAACTGAAACGACACAATAACAAAGGCTCATAGATCCCAGCCTGGATAACATGCAAGAAACATGGAAGGGTGAAAGAAAATTCATACTGTCAATGTGAGGCTGGAGATGACGAAGCTGTGAGGGGGGGTTAGAGACAAACCTTTTCATAAACATAGCACACTGTGACCTGCCCCACAGCCTTTAAACGCCACATGCTTAACATGAATATTCCTACTAAAAACTGCTAAGAAAGAAGAGAAAAAAATAAGAAAGAGAATCACTCGTGTTTCTTTGGTAGCCGGCACTTACAAGTCATTTGCCTTGGTGTGCAGAGGGGAAAACAGGTAGCAGAAAAAACTGTAGTAGGAAGATTCTAAGGAAGGTCAGGAATCAGCCCAGAACTTTGGTGCAAAGGCGACAGGACCACTGCACCATATCGAAGGGAGGAGGATGGGTGGGGTCATGTATTGCAAGATTTTGGCCAACAAACTCCTTCCCTCAGTAAGATCATTAATAATAATAATAATAATAATAATAATAATAATAATAATAATAATAATGCATTAGTCTTACATAGTGTTTTTCTAGACACTCAAAGACACCCTACAATTTCATGCACTATTCATTCACTCCACAATCATACTTGGTGGTGGTGGTAAGCTACGTGAGTGTAGCCACAGCTGCCCTGGGGCAGTCTGACAGAAGCGTGGCTGCCAGTTTGTGATGATGGGTCGTGGCTGGGTCTTCCAGCATGAGTGTCAGTGAAACACACAGCCAGGGCAACTAAGGAGCGACACTGAATGAAGCATTTCAAGGAACCTGAACCCAATAGAAGGAGCTGAAACTCAATGTTGCCCGAAACCTGAACGATCTGGAGAAGATGTGTATGGAGGAGTGGACCGAAATCCCTGTTGCAGCGAGCAAACTTGGTCAAGAACTACAGGAAACATCTGACCTCTGCAACAGCAAACTAAAGTTTCTGCACCAAATATTAAGTTCTGTTTTTCTATTGTATCAAACACTTACTTCCTGCAAAAGATTTCATGCAAATTAATTACTTAAAAATCTTAAAATTTAGATTTTTTTAAGATTCTGTCTCTCACAGTTAAAGTGTACCTATGATAAAAATGACAGACCTCTCCATTCTTTGTAGGTGGGACATCTTGCAAAATCAGGTCTATGGTTTAGTGCACACGTTCAGACACCTGTCAGGACCTATTCTCTAGCCCAAAGGTGCAGGGAGACAACCCCTCATGACCCCCAGGGAGACCCGCCCCAGCCCGCCACCTGTTACCGAAGACAACTCCAAACTGGAAGACTCCAGCCCCTCTGCAGGAGATTGGTCCCAGAGCTCAGGCTGTGTGTTGAGGAGAGCCCAACTATATCTAGGTGGGATCTCTCATCCTCATACACTTGCTCAGGCTTCCCATGAGAAAGTTGATGTTCCATGTCCCAATCAACAGCCTCGATACCCACAGACTAAAGTCCGGCCACCAGGCACTCTCCATCAAGCACCCTCGCCAGGGGTGGCTCCAGGGGTGGAGTCCTCTAATAAGGGTCATCTGAATCACTGGTCAGGCTCCTCACCCAGGATCAATTTGCTTTGGGAGACCCTACCAGTGGGCAAAAGCCCCCTAACAATATAGCCCCTGGGATCCCTTGGGCATGAGGACTTACATGTAATGTAAATGATATGCAGGTGGAAAACACCTAAATAAAGCATTGCAACTGCTGTTATTCAGTTGACCTTACCTGGTATGGGCTTGCAGGATTTCCCTAAAACCTATCAAACAAAAGCACAGCTTTAGAACATGTGAACCTCAAACAGAAACACGCATAATTCTGATGAAGTGTAACCAGCTAACATTTTAAAATGGGACGACTCACCTGTGTGGGGTAGTTGACATACTGAAGGGCAGAATTACTGGACACCATGGCTCCAAAATAAGTTAAGGAACACACACAATAGAGCCAGGTCTTGGTGTGATCTGGCTTGGAGCCCTCAAAAAACTGGATCACTAAAGATAAAGATGATTAAAAACTACATTATTTAAATTATTAGGCAGATACGTTTAAGTATATAAGAGTTGACTGTTGCTGTTAAGTGGTGTCCAAAATCTTTCCAATTGACCACTGTTATTAGTTTGTGTGTACAGCACATACTCACAGATCTTTGCAAACAAACAACTGATGATGCACTGGATGAAGACCAGCATTCGGGCGTATCTGAACTTCTCCTGACCGTAATCACCTCGGGTTCTGGAAACACAACACCAACACTGTGTTCAACAAAACAGACTCTTCCTGGCAGGAAGATGAATAGCGAGGCTAAAAATTTGGGATGTTTCATGTGTCTCATAGCTGTGAAAGGGCCACTGAGAAAAGCTGAGTGGTGCAGTAAGGACAGCATTTGGTTCTGCAGCTGTCTTGCTCGAGTGCTTCGTGGTGTCAATTCGCAATTTTTTTTGGGAGCCAGTTTCAATAGAAGATGTCAATATCATTTAATAACTGATAAAAGTCAGACGCTCAGGTTTGCCTCACCTCACTCACCATTTTCAAACTTTAAATTTGAAACCAGATCGTCTCCATGTTCCCTTTGGTGCCAACGTGCCATCCGTGTCATGCCTCCGTGTGTGACGGGGAACACAGGCAGAGCTCCTCTTACTTTGCATGCCCCAAATTGCTGATCTTAAAGTTCCATGTAAAGCAAGAATAATCTCTGAAACTTCAGTGTCTCTTTTGCCAAAATGTCTTTTTGTAAAACAATGACTAAACAAGAAGCTGAAAGTGAATCTCAGATTTTTAACACGCTTCCTCAGGAAAAACAAGGGTGATACAGAACTTCTAATGTGCTACAGAGGAGCAACGTCTAAATAAATCATTCTCCTTCAAGATGTTTCTGACATTCACTGCTGTAAATAACCATGTGCCTCCTTCCTGATTTCTAAGGTTTTTGCATATTTCTCACATTTACATGTTTCAGTTCATCAAACAAATTTTAAATAAAGCTATCCAAACCTACTCTGCACTATTTGAAAAAGTGCTGCCTCCTTGCTAAGTTATAAGGTAACTGTGATTAGCCACATCTTTGGAAAGCTGAGTACAGTTTCACCAGCCATGCCCAGGTCTGATTACAGCCAAACCTGTTGAATCAAGAAATCTCTTTATAGAGCCTGTCTGACACAATGGAGAGGGCAACACAACATGCCACAATCTAAAGACACTCAAGAACAGCTGAGAAACAAAGTCATTGACGTCATTCAGTCTGGTAGTGTAATGATCGCGGTCTGCTATGCTGTTATGCAGCAGGACATCAGAAACACAACTAAATTCACCTATTCAAATGTGACAAATATGCAAAAATAAATCAATAAGGGGGAGGGGGCAGTGTTTTCACAGAGCTGTATTTAGTCTTACTTAAAGAGACTGCTTCAGATCAGGATTATGAGAATGATTATGGTTTTCCCATCTGAACGAAACTACAACTTAAAAAGATTTGCCAAAAATTATTTGAATTTAGCCCGTAATGATAACATTAAATATTGAAAAACAATGCAAACAAATAGTATCCCGTTTTGTCCTTTGGGTTGCAAAACGTATCGTTACTGAAAACAGAACTTTATTTGTCTATATGCGTGGCAACATAAAGTAGCGGATTTCTGAGTGAAGTTCGGGTCACAATAGAATAACACTGTTGGAGTTCGGCTTTGTCGTTTGTTACTTACATTGTCTCCTGCAATATTCCGTAATAAAAGTAGCACACGAAGACTCCGAGGAAGCAAACGATGAATCGTAACCTCATATTGTCCCACAGCGAGGCGGGTTTCCCAGCTCCCTTTCCTGCTGCCATGCTGTCGTCCACCAATCCCGGTATGTTAACAGACACCACCGCTCCGCTCCCAGCTGCCCTCGCTCCGACGTCCCGCTCCACTATAGCCGCTGTCACGAGCCCGGAAATGGCGCTCGCGTGTATACGTTAGCTGTGGATTTTGCAGCAGCTGGAAGACTTGCTGATATATCGCAGTTTATCTTCTTTACCGGAGCTCTCCTGCTCTAGTCTAGAGCTGCACAGAAAATCAAGTATCAGGCCATAATTTGACTATTTTTGAATAATCCCAGACAGAGATGTCGCCTCGCGAGGAAGCTGTTGTATTAAAAGCGTCCCTTTCCCCCACCTAAGTAACGGTAAAGGTACCACTCGCGCTTTCGATGGGAAATTAAAACCTGTAATTAAAGGGGAAAAATTGGTTACGTCAGGAAAAGTTACTTTGTAAAAAAAAGGACCCTTTTGCTGTCAACAGCTAAGCCTGGGTGCTTATATTCCGTTTAATAAAACTAACATTGGTCAGAGAGGCATAATAACGTTTTTAATATAATCCAATACAATCCTGTAAACAAAACGCTGCCGATTATATGATCCGTTTGTGTTCGTGTTCATTTTTAATGGTTAGTTGTGCCTTCTGGCAGCTATTTCAAAAACCGAGGTCCTTTCTTGAAAATGTCGCGTTCCTTTTTGACGTATTGGGATGTGGATTAAATTCATTGGTCCATGTAAGGCCTAGAGAGTCACTTTAAGCCAATCACGAAGCAGATGTGGGAGAAAGACGGCGACGCTTAGATTTAAAACCCACAGACACACGTGTCAAAGGCAGACAACAACAAGAAAAACCACAGGAATTACAATTACTGTATAAGGCATTTGAACGCCCCAAAATATTTAATTTTATTGTTTTCCGTACAGGCACTAGCATGTGTAACAATTTTACTGTTATCACCCTAAAACACCCCACAAAAAAGGTGTCTGAGCATGCAGAGCTTACACCAATTCTTCATTGCTGTCGGCTCATTATTTATCCTGTAGGTAATTTCTTATTATGATGACAAATACATTTGAATAATAACTCAAACACAAGGTAGTCAAGTTCTCCATTAACAGTTTGTGGTCTAAGCTGCAGAGTCCAAAAAGCCTCAAAGTGACAGCGTCCTGCTCTAATTATTTAAAACTGTTTGGTTAAAACAAGAAAGCCTCCTGTGGGAAAATAAAGCTATAAAATTTCTGCTTATAAAACACAAGTCAGAATATTGAAAAGAGGCATCGCCTGCTTCTTATAAAGACGCAAAATACACATATTCCTAGAAACACATCTGTAGACAAGCAGGCCTTTGTAAACTATAAGCCAAAAATATTTCTATCCAAAAAAATGTAACAAATATTTTGTTTTTTCATCAATTAACCCACACAAATGTTTATCTAAACTCAACAAAACTCTACTAGAATACCCATCAATAGTTGGGATCGTAAGAAGGCAATACTTGTATCAGTGTGTGCTCTAAGTGCTTGGGTTTTTGACAGTGAATTCATGTTTCAAGATGAAAAATTAACAACATCCTAACTACAACAGTTTTTATCCAAAAGAATGATTTTATAAATGCAAGTATTTCTAAAGCTTTTCAAGCATTTCCACAACTTGAGTCCTGCAGTATAATTCATGCCGCCTACAGGAGAATTTTAGGACAGTTTAAGTGCTGATGAGGTAAATACCAGCTGAATCAAAGCTTCCTGCAGGTAGAAAGAAATAGATAAGAGCAGCCAGCATTAGGGCCATAGTGATTCTAAAATACAATAGCAACAAATACTCACAGTCACAAGGTTATTTTGATCACATGGCATGTGATCATGGCATGTTACAGCAGTGGTGAGACACTGTCCATTGTCATGATGCATTATATAAAAAAATAATTATCCAGTTTCTCCTTGTCCTGGCAGTGCGATGTGGTTCAGTCCTGAGAGATTCTGCTCAAATATCCACCTATTGCATGCCCAGGTGCCTGGTAGGAGAAGCCTGACCTGAGCAGCCCGTGACGGGAGACACCGACAGGCCACGAAAGAGGAGGTCCATGGAGGGGAGCAGGGGCTTCAGAAGACTGACAGGGCAGAAAGCGGAGCCTCCGTGAGGGGTAAAGTTGACTTTATTGGGGTCAGGACAGGATGGCTGAAGGAGGGACTCGTCCTGATAGGCAGACCTTTAGGTAGAGAGATGGGAAGAGTATGTAGTGCCATGTAGCAGCCTTCTATGTACGTTAGATATTTCTAACACCTTAAGAGCAATTTCCACAAACAAAATTCTTATTAGTCATTCAGTGAAAAATAACTCTCGCAAATATATTAACGTTTTTTGACTTTTATTCCAGCAAGACCAATTTAAGCTGCAATTTCTTCATAGTTGTACACATTATACAGCTTTTTAAGAACGTGAATTAGCTGCTCCCTTGTTTCCCAAGAGGTCACCATGGTGCATGGATCCGTATGTCTGATAAGGCACAGATTTTTATGTTTTATGTGCTTCCTGATGTAACCTTCTCATTTATCCAGGCTTGGGAATGCCACGAGGTAGATACTGGTTTATGTTTCCTCCCAGTTGTTGCTCACATTTACGCTTTTGCTGGTGCATTATGTGTTAATTACATGTCCCAGTGTTTTATATGCAGCGCCAGCCGTTAGAAACAAATAAAATACTGGTACTTTTCCCCCTGCTTGGGCCCACACTCGTAATTTCATCCCCAGCAGTCTGCCTCCAGGAATCTCCGGACATTGGAGACTCCTTATATTGATATTATCATTATTCTTCCTCATACTAAATTCAGATGGTACCATTATTTTATAGCTACTACAGTAGGCAAATAGCATTTATTGTTAATGAAAAGTTACATTTCTAACTATTCTACTCAACTGGCTACAAGTTTACAAGGTGTACCTTTTCTTTTGATCTGAGCTTGATTTGAAGTGCTAATGATATCCTGATTTACTCTGTTGGTACTTGTGGGGTGGGTTTAGTATATATAAAAATTAATTTATGACAGAGACTAGAAAATAATTGCATGATATGATCTACATACACTGTTTCGTCACACACTCGAACTCGTTCACAGCCTTCCGGCGGCTCACGCTGAAAGGAGTAGGTTTTGTTGGGACGAGGGGAAGAGGAGCAGGGCTGCAGCAGAGGAGGATCCAGTGCAAATGAAGGAAGTGATGCTGATGGAGAGGGACACAAGGTCTCATAGTCCACAGGCTCTGCACCAAAACACAGACATATCCTAATATATCTTTTACTACTAATACCAGAATTATAACAAACCTCTGTACAAAAATATTTCCGTTTTTGACTCGCTGTGGTTTAACAAAGCAGCAACTAACCTGGCTCTCCCATGGTGCAGGGAGACTGGGATGGAGACAAAAGTGATGGATACAAAGGGCAAGGTGAATCTGAAGGCGACAAAAGTGTTGGATCAAGAGCACAAGGGGACTGAGAAGGAGAGAGGAGGGAAGGATCCAGAGGCCCCGGTGACGGCTCACTCTGAGAACCACTGCTGCATCTTTGGGCAGGGACAGGAGCCCTGTGGCCATCTGGGATATCCAGAAACTGCAAATTTCATAGAAAATGAATGAAAATTTACACCAATAATACTAAAGTGGTTGATGCTGGCTGTTCTCCCAGCCTTTTACTATTCCAACATCTGTAGTTTTAAGCATAGTTCAGTGACCTAACCTCATGCTGATCATCTTGTTTTTCACAGACAAACACTTCCTCCAGCTCCAAGTTGAGGCCTTCAACGCTTCGTCGCAGCCGTGGTGCAAGTCTGTTCAGCGGCACCAGGGGCATCGTCTGAGAGGAAACAAACAATGCAGACACATCTTGAGAGTGTCTAAACTAAGATGGCCCAGCATTGGGAGCACTCATGAAAACTTTATGTGTCGTTAACCATCCTAATTGGAAAAAAGGCTACCTGAGTGATGCCTGCTGCATGACCCGCTGGCAGGGGGTGGTGGGGGAGCTCACATCCTGCTGAGGGAGGGGCATGGCGGGTGCGCTTCTGCAACTGGTGCCTCAGTTTAGCCACCTGAGGGCAGAGTGGAGAGAAAAATGGCTCAGGAGTTGTTATGATTCATTCAAGGGGAAGGTTAAAAACTTTGTTTCGGAATATCAGTGGGAGCCCACAGAGTAAAGAGTGTAGTTATGTGGAAGAAAAGGAAGAAATGATTAATTAACTGTCTTGGTGTATATAATACTTGCCTCCCTCAGGTGCTCTGCACTGCCCCAAGAAGCTGAGCGCTTGTGTCCACCAACACCCCGCCTTCCCCGGGTCTCCTCTGCCCAGGAACTTGGTGTCTTTAAAAAAAAAAAAAAGGGG
>VOQJ01047020.1:0-10300 GCA_015052665.1 Apistogramma diplotaenia | reverse complement strand
CTACACAGAAAGAAAGAAATAAAAAAAGTTATTTGGAAACTGATTTGATGTTATAAATCTAAGGTATGTATATTATCCACAAATCAGCCCCAACCGGTCACAGCAGATGACTGCCCCTCCCTGAGCCTGCTTCTGCTGGAGCTTTCTTCCAGTTTTTCCTTCCCACTGTCACCCAGTGCTGCTCATAGGGGGTCGTTTTGATTGTTGGATTTTCTCTGTAATTATTGTAGGGTCTTTACCTTATAATAAAAAGTGCCTTGAGGCGACTGTTTGTTGTGATTTGGTGCTGTATAAATAAAGTTCAATTCAATTCAGAATTGAATTGGTGACACTCCTTAAAGAACAAACTGTGGTCTTACCTACAGGCTGTTTTAAGCCTGCAGAACACACACACACACACATATAATACATACACACACGTATGTCACGTATACCATGTACATGTATACTCATTCCACAATATACTTACTACCATATATGGTAAGGAAAGAGCCTAGAATGCTGTTTATTACATGTTGTAAACTGGGTTTTGTGTAACTTACACTTACTGTGTAAGTTTGTAATAAGACCGCTGCGAAGGAAGCCGACCCTGAGGAGACCACTTCCTCTGAGTTCAGTGAGAGGTCACTTCCTCTCGGTTTGAGAGCTGAGCTCAGAGGACGGAGTTTTCCTCCTTGCAGCAAGAAAGATAAGAGCTGTGTGTTTGTTCCTTGTTTTTATAAAAATGATCTGAACCTATAAGTGTGTAATTATGAATCTATAGTGAAAAGGTCTAATTTCACAAGGGATTCAGAAAATCTTTCAAGATAAGCTAATTTACTTTCAAACATTGGAGCTGTGAGCACAATGGCTAATTAAAATAAATCATAAATGTTTATTATTCATCCAAATCAAAATACCAGTAAGTTCTTAGGGATGCAAAATGAACTGCAACAGTAAGTTTGGCCCCACAGAAAGTTTGCTCTTCTTCTGAGTTTGTGTCTCTCTTCCTTATTTCTGTGGGTTTTCCTGTATGTGGGTCTTACTCCCTACTCCCCATTAGCCTCAGCAGCAGCATCTCTCCACGTTGTTATCCCATTTTAACTATTTTCAGGTTTTGTACTCTCTCTTTTGCATTCTTGGCGATTTCTCACATTTTGGCTTCTCTTCATTGGCTTTCTATTAAATCCAGAATCCAATTAAAAATCTGTCTCTTTACAGCCAAGGTCTTGAATAATCAGGTGCCATCTTATTTTAAAACCCTCATAGTATCATATCATGCCAATGGAGCACTTCACTCTCAGGCTTCTGGCTTACTTCTGATTCACAAGGTATTTAAGAGTAGAATGGGAGGCAGAGCCTTCAGCTTTCAGGCCCCTCTTCTGTGGAACCAGCTCCCAGTTTGGATTCAGGAGACAGACACCCTCTCTACTTTTAAGATTAGGCTTAAAACTTTCCTTTATGATAAAGCTTATAGTTAGGGCTGGATCAGGTGACCCTGAACCATCCCTTAGTTATGCTGCTATAGGCCTAGGCTGCTGCGAGCATCCCATGATGCACTGGGCATTTCTTCTTCACTCATCTCTTTGCAGTCTATTTACAGTACACACCACTCTGCATTCAATCATTCATTTCTATTGAGCTTCTCTCTCCCCTGACCTATCGCAGCAGTGGGCTGCCCCTCCTGGTTCTGTTGGAGGTTTATTCCTGTTAAAAGTGAGATTTTCCTTCCCACTGTTGCCAAGTGTTTGTTTGTAGGGGATCATTGGATTGTTGGGTTTTCCCCCTAATATTGTAGAATCTTTAACTTACAATATAAAGCACCTTGAGGTGACTGCTGTGGTGATTTGGTGCTATATAAATAAAACTTTGTGATCTCAATCACTGAACTCAGCTGAATGTATTGTGCTAGTGTTACCTTGCAGTTGCAAGTCTATCAACCTACTTGATGTCATTTGCTCCTCCACAGCCACATTCTACATCAAGTCATCCTCCTTCGCTGTTCCACCCATCTGACTCTTGACTCTCCTGTTTTCCTGTTCTGCTGTTTAATAAAACAACGGAATTAACACAGCACTAATCTGCTGTTTCTATTTGATTTAAAAATGTCCATGTGAGGATGGATGACTCACTACAGACCAAATCTACCTATGGGCATAAATCAAGTAACCTGAACCTGCGCTATTCTCATTTTTTGTCCACACTAAACTGATCAGTAAGTGAACAGAGAGGAGCTAGACCTGTCAACAGTGGTATCAACTTTACTAGTTGCTGCAACTTTATTGCACTAGTCACTCACAGAGAAGAAAGAGTCTGAGAAAGGTTGCCAGCATAACTGCAAGAGGTAAAATTTTGAAAAGCACCTCGCTGGGTTGAAATACTATGGCTGAAGTGGCACCAGGTGTGATGCCAAGGACTTCTTTTTGGCTGTTGTGTAAGAGATTTGAATTAGGAAGCTGCATGGGTCGCAGAGATGGGGCATTCAGCATTGAAGTCTTGGCATACAAACTAACAATGATAAGAAAGGGAAATCTGTATTTACGTATAGTTCACAAAGGCCTGATCCCCTGCAGCAAGAGAAACAAGTACTAAACAAGTAGCAAGTCTAATTTTTTAAAAGGCTCCCAACAGATAATATGTATGCTTGAAAGCTCAACATGACCAAAAATGGCATTTTCACAGTCAATTTAAAATACACAACAACTACCTCTGTGCCCCGAGCACTCTGTTCTGGGTCAAAGCCCTAACTTGCACTATGTTTTGAAGGTTGCCTGAGTAGCCACCTACTATAGCAGTGACTAAAACATTTAGTGTCGCTGGCACTACAGACATTTTTCTTGTTTTATTACAATAATTTCACTTGTGGGTGTGGGTCACAGGAGCACTGAGATATTTTTCTCCTAAAATGATGTAGGTCACCAAAGCTTTGAACTGGTGCTCGGTAATCCCACATTATGATCTGTGACCAAAGATTAAGTCCTGATGGTCAAAATCCATGAATCACAATGATTAAAAACATTTTGACAGCACAGAATGTCATATACTGATATTGGGATCATAATTTTCCAGGAAGCTTCCACACACATCAAAACAAACACAAAAAATGTGAATATAAGTCAAACTAGGTAAATGGTTACAGTGAGGCAGCAGATTTGGCACGACAGTAAACACAGTATAAATTATCACAGCCTTTTGTGACCTCTGTGGATTCTGTAGATTCAGTAACTCCTTGTATTTCGTGCGTAGTGTGGCACCTAAAGATTATGTGTGATAGTTACAAATGTCTTCATTACTGTTTGATGATTTATGTAACATTTCATTAAGATTAATCAATTTATGACCAACTGCAAATTAAATCCATTGCCAGCCAGCACTAATTACAGCATTAGAGACTGTACAGTTGTCCTACAAGTAGTTTTGTGCGCAATTCTATATACTAAGTACAAGCGGCTTTTAAGAGATTGAACAAAGAGAGAGATTATCATTATGCAGGCGTCATTTTTGCACACCATTAATGAGACAGGCTGGAGGACTACTAATGACCCAGACAACTAGTGCAATTATCCATAGATTAATTCACTATTAAAACTTCCACTGCTCTGTTTGCATGCATATGCATGCATACATGCACTAATGAGAGTTCATGGCTCTTCTTACTATTGCATTATTAATCTTCATGAGACATAGATGGGTAACAGCATCACACTGTGGAGGATGGCTGTGCTTTGTAATGATCAGTCAAATGTGTCGCTGGAGCTCTCAGTAATAGCTTCAGCCCCCAGCCGGAGTTCAGAAAAATCTGGCAGCAGCCAGCAAAATAACACTCTCAGTATTCAGCTTGTGCTCTTTTTTTAACATACCATTTACTAGAGATGTATAACCATTTGATGCAATAATCTTTTCTGTTCTGATCTGAGTCATACACCCTGTCAAAACGTGAAACAGCCATCAAAGAAGCTGTCGACACTCAGTTTTCTGCCACAGCTGGGGACCTCAGTTTGCCTGTAAAGGTCTGAGTTGTCTGCCTGTGCATCACAGGCTCGAGGCTTTATGTCAGCTATTATTTTCACAGTTGTTTCAGAGTGTTTCTAAGATTAAACCAGAATGAAACATTACTTTCTCCTGAATGCATGGACTGATTCTCTATTGTTCAATGTACAGTTCTTTAAGAAGAAGAAATCCCCTTGTTAGGCTCATAATTTTGTTGACTACTGCTGCACTAACACTGCCAACAGTATTTGATAATCTGCCTTCACATATCCCATTCTTAATCCAGAGGGTTTATTATGATGTCAACCCACCATTTGTAGCTATAACACCTTCAGTTCTTCTGGCAAGGCTTTCCATAAGGTTTAGGTTTAGTTTTTATGGGAATTTTTGACCATTCTTCCAGAAGTGCATTTGTGAGGTCAGACACTGATGTTGGACAGGAAGGCCTGGCTTACTGTCTCCACTCTAATTCATCCCAAAGGTGTTCTCTTGGGTTGAGGTCAGGACTCTGTGCGGGGCAGTCAGACTTTTCCACCAAACTCACTCACCCATGTATTTATGGACCTTGCTTTGTGCACCAGTGTGAAATCATGCTGAAACAGGAAAGGGCCATCCCCAAACTGTTCCCACAAAGTTCAGAGCATAAAATTGTCCAAAATGTCTTGTAATGTATTAATTCAGTTCAGTGTTATTTATATAGCGCCAAATCACAACAAAGCTTGCCTCAAGGCCTTTTACATTGTAAGGTAAAGACCCTACAATAATTACAGAGTAAACCCAACAGTCAAAACCACCTATGAGCAAGCACTTGGCGACAGTGGGAAGGAAAAACTCCCTTTAAACAGGAAGAAACCTCCAGCAGAACCAGGCTCAGGGAGGGGCAGTCATCTCCACACTGTGGAGGAGAGACAGAGATTAATAATAACAAATTATTAAATGCAAGTACGGTAAAAACAGAGTAAGAAGCACTGAATGTAAAGAAACCCCCAGCAGCCTCGGCCTATTGCAGCATAACTAGGGGCTGGTTCAGGGTCACCTGACCCAGCCTGAACTATAAGCTTTATCATAAAGGAAAGTTTTAAACCTAATCTCAAAAATAGAGAGGGTGTCTGTCTCCCGAATCCAAACTGGTAACAGAAGAGGGACCTGAAAGAGGGACCTCCTCAGCCCCAACCAGTTGTGGCAGATGACTGCCCCTCCCTGAACCTGGTTCTGCTGGAGGTTTCTTCCTGTTAAAAGTTTTTCTTTCCCACTGTCGTCAGGTGCTTGCGCATAAGGGGTTGTTTTGACTGTTGGGTTTACTCTGTAATTATTGTAGGGTTTTTACTTTACAATTAAAAGCGCCTTGAGGCGACTGTTTGTTGTGACTTGGCACTGTATAAATAAAATTGAATTGAAAGCTGAAGGCTCTGCCTCCCAATCTGCTCTTACTGTAAGTATCTTAGCAACCACAAGTAAGCCAGCAGTCTGAGAGCAAAGTGTTCTGCTGGGGTAATATGGCACTATGAGGTCTTTAAGATAAGATGGGCCTGATTATTCAAGACCTTGTATGTGAGGAGATTTTAAATTCTATTCTAGATTTAACAGGGAGCCAATGAAGAGAAGCCAATATGGGAGAAACATGTTCTCTCTTTCTAGTTCCTGTCAGCACTCTAGCTGCAGCATTTTGGATCAGCTGAAGACTTTTCAGGGAGCTGTTAGGGCAGCCTGATAGTAATGAATTACAATAATCCAGCCTAGAAGTAATTATGAATTCCATTCATTCCTGAAAATCAACCCCACACCATAATACCCCTCCACCAAACGACCATGTCTCCACTCCTCTAGAGTCCAGTGGCGGTGTGATTTACACTACTGCTTCCAAAACTTTGCAATGTGCTTAGTGATGTAAGATTCCGATGCAGCTGCTCAGCCATGGAAACCCATTCGATGCAGCTCTTTATGCACTGCTTATGAATTAATCTGAAGGCCGCATGAAATTTGAAGGTCTGTAGCGATTGACTCTGCAGAAAGATGGTGACCTCTGCACACTATGCACCTCAGCACCTGCTGACACCACTCTGTTATGCTACGTGTAGAAGTAGTCTGTACTGTATGCCTAAGTGCTTGATTTTTACACCTGTAGCCATGGAAGTGATTGTAACACCTGAATTCAATGATTTTGGATGAGTGAGTGAATACTGTTGGTAATACAGTGCATGGATATTGTAGAAAAATGCATAATTTTGCAAAAAGTCATTTGTAAAAATAGTGTCCAGCAATGGTCCAAGACAGCTTCCTTGGGGCACTCCAGACTGTTTAGAAATTGTATTTGCCATTACTTAATTAACTCCACATCCATAATAATGCAGAGCAAATGAAACCATAATATTCTAGTTTCTTTAACAATAGGTCATGATTACTTATATCAAATGTTGCTGGAAGATGAATTAGTACACCACCAGCCATTTTCTTCTCTATACTTCATCATTCATTTTAATTAAAGCCGTAGCTGTGAAGTACTCATTTCTAAATGCATGCTGAAATTCTGCAGTGAAATAATTGACCAACCTTTACTTTCACATATGTTTGGACACCTGTAGCCGCAGAAGTGATTGAAACTCCTGAATTTGGATGGATGGGATGGATGAGTGAAAGCCTTTGGCAATATAGTGTATAGTAATCTATCAAATATAGGCTGTTAATCCTTCCTTTATTCAAAACTAAATACTTTGTCCTTACAGACTCTAAGACCAAAGTTGTGTATGGTTTTTATATTCTATGTAGTCTATGTGCATATTTAGAATTTATTAAATTGTAATTAGCCTAATTGCTATATAATGAGTCTCATGGACAGCCACACACATTTACCCTGATCGCAAGCAAAACAACAAACTGTCACATGCAGAATTAAATTAGTTTCAAGTTTGTGTGGAACTCAATGAATTCTCTGTTGTTGTTGACAGGAACTCGCATTCGACTGTCCTCACACCTCATCAGTCAGTTAGTCAAGAGAGAACATAAATATGGATGAAACCAAGGGAACAGAAATTGAAAAATATACTTCAGCAGCTTAAAACTGGCAGGCTGCCACTGATAAAACAAAGTTAAAAGTTGTTGTGAACACACAAAAACAAATGGGAGAGAAATGAAAAGAAAATGAAAAATGTGACAGACTAGATGAAATCAAATGCACTGCAGTTTTATTTAAACAGCACCAAATCACAACAAAGAGTCGCCTCCAGGCACTTTTTATTGTACAGACCCTACAATAATTAAAGAGAAAGCCCAACAGTCAAAACGACCCTCTATGAGCAAGAACTTGGCAACAGTGGGAAGGAAAAACTCCCTTTTAACAGGAAGAAAAGACATGCTGTGGAAGAGAGCCAGAGATTAAGTATGGACAGGCTGAACTTTATTGTACACTTTATTAAAGTAAAAAATACTTTACCCAATAACATAACCAGGTGATGGGAATTTAGCCATGGCTTTTAAAGGTTTTGGTCAAATTAAAACATTCATGAACAGAGAAATTTTGACATCATCTGGATTTATTATATAGCAATCATACTGCAGTCTCACATGGTTTTGCCAAAGTAAACACTAAGCCAGTACTTTTTTGCTTCTTTTTGTTGTTGTTGTTATTTTTAAGAAAGTCTTCTCTAGAGTTAACTGTTTGCCTGATACACCACCTCACTGAACAATAGTCAGAATATATTAATTAAAGTCGTGGCAGATTTGGTGGTCAAATGAGGCTGTTAACAGTGAGCTCCAGTGACAAATCATCACTATCACTATAAGTACTGACAAATATAAATATATAAGTTTTTATATTACGTATATTGTATATTAAGTTTTACTAATGTATTCCTGGTATATGAAGCATGAATTCTAATCACTTTTGCCTTTTAGGTGAAATATGTCCAACCAGCGCTGCATGGATGGTGACTCATAGCATCTCAGTCGGCTCATTTTCACTTTTCATTTCTTTAACATGAATGCCACAAACCAGACACAGATTTTTTTTTTCTTATAGAACACTGGATCGTAACAATGGTGGTGATCCCTTTACTAATCTGACTCAGAGAGCTACTTTCAGCCACTCTGCTGCAGGGTACCTACTGATAAAATGCATGTGATCTCAATTTCAAGGTCATCTTCTCTTGCACCTCTGGACCATTTTCATCAGGGCTGCTATTTCTAGGAAGTGGACAAAGTATCAGGGAAGCAAATCTGAAAAAAACTGCTCGTCAGTTGTTGTCAATCCAGCTCCCATTACTAGTGATGAGAGCTGGAAACAAATTTCAAGTGAGTTTGAAACAGAAGTTGTTAAATCAGGTCTATTCAATTATTTTTTCTTCCGGGCCAGATTTAAAAATTTTGAGATGCCACTGAGCCGAAGACGCCTAAATAATAATGTTTTTCTTGAGACTTAACTCTAAATACAATACCACCTGAACTAATTCATAAAAATAAAGGAATTCACAATAAAGGCTTTATATTTATTCCATTTATTGATTAGCAAAATAATTTTAACATTTGGTCCAAATCTTGACCAGAATTGTACTGTAACAATATATTAACATATGTTTAATAAAAAATGTTGTGGAACAACTTTTATATATATATCCTATAAGATGTTTGCAGGCTCTGCACCTTAGTCGCCCTCTCCTCTGTGCCTTCAGGAAACGCTGTCCCAAAGCTCTGTGTTTCTCATGGTGCCTCCGAATGTTATATTATTTTAATACTGACAGGCTTTCAATGCAAATCAAGCTCAGTGGCTCAGAGTTCAGTCTTTGGGGTCAAATAAACACGTATTTATCAGTTCAGGCAGGTTAAAATGACCAATTGTCAATTTTACGTTTCTGACTTGTCAGTGAAATCTTTTCGCCGTTGCCATGGGGGCTGGCGTTGCTACAATAACGGGAGCCGTGCAAGTACAAGAGGAAGGGTGGGAATTTTTAAAACTGCCACTACAAATAGGATTAAACTGCTTACATTGGGTCAGTCAGGGGGTGGGCCTGGGCCAGATGTGGCTGGTTTACTGAATAGCCCTGGTTTAAAGTATACTGCAATAGTCAAAGGGAGAGTCCCACAGCCCAAACAAAAGTAGGACTGGAGCAGCTGTCCTGAAGTGTTTTGAGTCTTATGGATATATTCTTCAAACCTTTCGATCGCATCTTGTATTGTTGTGTAAGTGGACATGAAACAGTACATGTATTAAGCCCAGCTCAAACCATGGACTCTTCACTAAAAGCTGCCACAGACCAAAGACTCTCCATGAAGCTGGATTTAATAGAAGTGTTTGAAGTTACAGGTTTTTGGAGCATATTTAATCCTATCTCGTCTGAGTGCAGAATATGACATCACTGGCTGGGTTGCTTGCTTGCTTGCCTACATTTGGATACATTATGTTTGCCAACTACTGTCAGAACCAATAGCTCAATGGAAACCAAGGAAATAAAAGTTAACAACCAGTTTATGGGGGTCACGTTTGTGTGGCCCCTGGCTGCAGCAATGCAGCAGATTTTCTGTTTACAAGCAAAGAAAGACTGTCCACTCTCACTCTTTGCTTCTTGAAACAGATCTCTCTTGCAAATGAGACACTGAGTCTCAGTGGCACTACCTGCATAAAGCCTCACTGGAATGGGAGAATCCACCTATTAGTCGTAACGCTGCCATTTGTAAAGGACTTTGAGAGTCAGGTGGTTCACTGGGTCGACAAGCTGAAGCTGACACAGTCACCTCTGCCCACAACATGCGACCAGCACCATTTTAATTAAATATTAAACTGTAATTTAACTCCCAGTTATATTGAGAGTCTCTCTTTTGCCAAACACACCCAACCTATAGACACTCTATTTACACTCCCTGGATTACATTAAACAGTCACATTGTACCAGAAGGACAGTGCTTTCATCAAAGCAGTGACCTTCCACTCCATCCATCACTCATAACCATTTTATATAAGGCGTATTTACATCAGTATCGACTAACTGCGGGTCGGCGCGACGCAGCGGGAGGTATCTGCGTTTACACACCGGGGCGAGCTGGCTAAGTCCGTCATTTTTTCGGACTCGCTTGTCTGAGGTTCCAAGCCTGCTGGGACCGGTACTATGAGGTGACGTCGTGGAACAGCGTGCCGCTGATTGGTTGGGGGATAGCGTTACAGCTTCGCCAGAATCAACAGCGCCATTTTTTGAAACCGGGCAGAAGAGCAAGATAACGGAGACACGTAAATCACCACCGCAGTCAAACCAGGAGGTGCCGACATTTCCGTGTTTGGTGGCAGATGATAGAATCTAGAGTGAGCTGGACCGAGCGACGAGAAATGAGATCGTTTATAATCGGG
>VOQJ01047019.1:6704-17588 GCA_015052665.1 Apistogramma diplotaenia | reverse complement strand
CTGAAGAGCGTGGCCCAGCAGGTGGCCATGCAGACCAGCAGCTCTATCCCAGTGGTGCAAAAAAAGGTGGGTCACATATAGAGGAAAACCTGACTCAGTTATATTTTTGAGCCCTGAGCAGGTGACAAAGGTGAGACATGACAGAAGTCACCTGAGTACTACATCATTAGTTCACCTGGTTTATCATCGGATTCTAAATCCTCCAGAAAACATAAGGTGATTAGAGTCAGAATCTCTTTTTCTGTTTGTACTTTTCTGAATTTCTCTGGAGAACTTTAATGTTCTCTATTTGTTTTTAGAACACATGTACTCTCCTGTGCATTTTCCCTTCATTATCTAAATCTTCTTGATTCTGGAGTCATCTTCTTCAACTTCTTCATAAACTTTGTGATCTTAATATTGTCATAGTGACAAATCTCAGAATAATCATGCATATCAGTATAGGAAATTTAAAAACATAAATGTATTTTTATTCATCATCAGCAGTGAATTTTCAACATTTTTTCATTTGTGTTTTTACCTACTGTCTGTGTGCCGGTCTTTTCAGTCGGAGCCCGTTAGGATCCAGATCCAGGTGCCTCCCAAACAGGAAGTGAAACCTGGCTCTGCCTCTCAGCAGAAGGCTGTCGCTCAGCCACAGGTAAAGCTGTCGGCCAATGGCAGCGTGAGCAGCACTCAGATTATCCACATTCAGCCTGTGGTTGGTCAGCAGGGTCAGCAGTTCTTCCTTCAGCAGAGTCCTGGAGATCCACCCATCCAGCTGCTACTACAGACCCCCACCCCTGTAGTCAGCTCTCTGCTACCATTGGTGCACAAGCTGACGGGCCAGACAACCTCAGCAACTTCCAGCCCGGGTCAGAAACCGACGGCATCACCGATCAGAGTCTCTACAACACCTACTGTTAAAATCCCACCCCCTTCAATCATTAAGACTCCGCCCACTACAGTGACTAAAACTGTTAGTTTTCCGCTAATTAAAACGCCTGCTAATGGCACGATGAATGCTGCCAGTAAAAGTCCCATTAAACCACCTGTCACAGTCACAGCAGTGCCAGTACAGACCGTTGTGCCTGCTGCACGACCCGTCACAACAGCCACTTCTCCTGCGACCCTGCCCCCTCCCAGTAAGGACAGACATGAGCAAAAAGAGAAGGAGAAGAAGGCAAAGAAGAGGGAGAAGAAAGCAATGAAAGTCCAAACCCGATCTGGGCGAGTCTCCAGACCACCGAAGTACAAAGCCAAAGACTACAAGTTCATAAAAACAGAGGACCTCGCTGAAAGCCACCAATCCGACTCCGACGACTACTCCGATATGAGCGTGGAGGAGGAGGATGGTGAGGGCAACAGGAAGGATGGCTCTACGCCCGGCAGCTCCCACTCCCTCGCCTACAGCCACAAGTCTCGGTCCCACCGCTGCCAGACCTGCGACAAGGCCTACATCGGTGCCGGTGGCCTAAACCGCCACTACAAACTGAACCCAACCCACGGGGAGCCCGATCCACCCGGTGACCCACCGAGCAACACGCCACACCCCCTCCCAGATGACTGCCAATCCGAGGAGATGGCATCAGGTGCTGTCAAAGAGGAGGAGGAGAAAAATAAGGATGACAAACCACCTACCATAGCAACAAACAAAGTGAGAAACCATCCACCAACAAAAGCAGAGATCTGTGTTATCATACAGTTGTTTCTTATTGCCTGATAATACTGATAATAAACTGCTAACTAACCAGTTAATTACATTTAGTTGGCCTTTACTACATCTCTAACACTCAGGTTAAAAATTGCTGTCGATAGCATCAGGTGAGTCCTGACTTCTGTTTCTCTCCAGGTAGAGGGGGGTCCAGCAGCAGCTGTAGGACTCAGAGGCCTCCATCATCGAGGCCCTGGCCGCCCTCGAGGACGAGGACGAGGGCGAGGTAGGGGGCGAGGACGCTCACTGGGACCCCCTCCTAAGGTGAGTTTATTCTTTGTGGAGGCAGGGGGTGTCATTAATGTTGCCACTGGAGACACTGAAACTGTTGTGGCAATATGCTGAACTCAGTTCACCTCAGTTAAATTTTTTAGCCTGTCCAGTAGCTTATGCAAGTAAAATAACATCTGCATGCTGTGTTGAGCCAAACACATGTTTCACTGAGAGGGTCTTTAAAAGGCCCCTCATGTTTTGTTTTGTTTTTGGAAGGGGAGTGTCACTTATTTATTTAATTATTAGATATTGATACAATTTGACTCAACTATACTGGATTTGACAGGTACGTAGAATTAAGGTTGGAAGAAGAGAACTGGATCTTTTTAATCTGGTGCTGATGAGAGTAGATGTGCGATACTGCAAAATATTTTCATCTATTTTGAAACTGGATTCTTTTTTTTAGACCAGTGCCCTATGCTACGAAATACGTTCAGCATACCCAGGGTGTCTTTCTGTTATCTGGATTCACTTATGAATTACTGGATGAATGATGGTTACCATGAGCCAGGGTTTGCCCTGCAGGTTAACATGACGGGTGGTGTTGGCAGCATCCAACCAATCTGAAAGGGTGTTTTATGGATCATATGACTCTTCTTCCATAGAAAAGAATCCCTATGCGTGTCACCCACTCCTGATACATTATCACATAAAAAACATAAATAAAAAAATATACCAGGAAAATGCAACACTGTTGTAATAAAGGGCACATGATTAATGCCGGAGCAAATCATTTATCTGGTGATTTAGTGCGTAGGGTGGTAAAAGAACCGTTTCTCCTGTTAGTTATTTTATTAGTCACTACACTCTCGTTAGAGCTCGGCAGATCAAAGTGCAATAAATTTAACAGATGTTCTTGGCGTGTGTTCTGTGTTTCCAGCAGTGTCAAAGAGACTCAGCAGCAGATTAGATGCAAGTAGAACAACATTTTACAAATTTCCTAAGTCACCAAATGAATGCATGCATATTCCTGTGACAAGGTGATACAGTTTGTGCTCCATTGAGGGTACAGCTTAACAAGCTGCACATATAAACGTGTTTGCTCTGTAGAGAATCTTGCTTAAAAAATATGAAAAGGTGGCACTTCCAGCCAATTTGAATTTGAAACTCTTGACACAAGCTGCTCCTGACAGTTTGTTTTATTCTCTCAGCTTTTATGTTTAATCTTTACTTGCTCGAGAGTAAACAAAAACAATTCAATCATGGATTTAGTCTACTACAAATGTAATGACGGGCAATACAAAGGGCTGTTATAGTCAAACATTTTGCATAGTTTGTGTTTGAGGTATATTTTTCAGTTTCAAAAAACTATTTGACACACTTTATTTGACTAAATATAGTCTATAGGAAATCAGTCTGCTGAAGTAACAGCTAAGATAGTCCAGAAGAACTGACATGAATGATGACTGAAATATTACTTTGACCACTATGTGAGCTACCTGGATATTCTTTGCCTTACTGAGCGTTGTGTGACAGTGGGCTCTGTCCTTCCTCCTGCATGTTCTCGAAACAAAGCTTTTTATTTTGTGGTCTTTCGTGTCTTTCTATAAGTTGGTGGTGATGCCACAGTAGAAAATTTCCTCTCATCACGCATCACTGCTTGCAGTATTTCATTTCCAGCTGTAAAGTACCTCTGCACAATGGTAGACTTTCCACAGCAGCCGACATGACTTCTCACTGCTGCTGAGCCATGTGACTGCAGACAACTAATCACAGCAGGGGTGAGGGGGCAGAATAAAGAGTGCCTGGATGAGAGGGGCAGTGTTTGCAGAGACATCGCACTGAACTGAAACTAAAGCATTATTCCTATCACGCTAGTGTCGATCCGTCCACCAAAGATGTTACACTTTGGTAATGTAAATGTGAAATGGGTATAGTAAAAAACAACATTTGTTTAATTATCATTCCAGTTTTTGCAAAATTTCAGATTTTTTTTAAATTTCATACAAAGTGCTGTTGCTATTTTGCTTGTAGTTTAATGACTTGATCTGTGAGTTTTAAGTTATTTTTCTTGCTCACTGAGATAAATCTAAGTGTGTTTGGGCTTCAACAACTGCATTAAAGTCAGGTTCAGTGTCTCACATGTAAATGCATAGGTCAGTGTTGTCATTGAGAGAGGATCTGGAATTGTTAATCTTAATCACTTCATCACCAGCATCTTCTGAACATGGCTTATAAGTGGACATTATTCCCTGGTAGTGAGGATCTCCATGCAACATTGCAGAGGCATGTCAACCAAGGCAGCCCTACAACATCCAGGAAATCAGGGCAAATCTCGTCCACCCCAGGGCCCTGCCACCAAGCAGTTGTTTAACCACCTCAGTAACCTCACCCCCAGTGGTGGACCAGTTGTCCCCCTCATCCCTAGCCTATGCTTTTGCTACAGAAGGTGTGCCAGTTTTGCCTGGGCGCCTGGGTGTTGCTGGCTGGTGATCTTCCTGGGCTTTGGGTCTGTTAACTGTCCCTCGGCTCATGCGGTGTTCAGGGGCTCCTCTGTCGGTGTGTCCGTGCAGTCTGGATGGGAACAGGTTGTGCTCTTGATCTCTGTTGGGTCTTGGTGAGAGCTCCAGGCACTGGCAGAGACTTTCCTGCATGCTTCTGCATTGGCACAAGGTGTCCACTATTTCTTGGCCTTTGATATGAGTTATAGACGCTCTGGTTCTTAGGACTCACCACACTGCCTGGTTTGGCTTTAGTTAGTCTATCCTTATCTAGGGGTCTAGGGGCGCAATGGTGTATCACAAATACACCAGCAGGCAGTACCTCAACCTGTAGCTGATTGCACGAATGGTATTTCATTTTCCTACATGTTCCAGCTACATGATGAGGATGCATTTTTGATTTTTTTTTCTTTTCTTTCCTCTGAGGCCCAAAATAAAGGTGTGTCAGTGGGATTAAGGAGGTTGAATGCCATTTGAAAATCTTTTTCCATGGCCTCATCAAATTCCTCCCACACAAGTTTTTGCTTGTGCCGTCGTCCAAGCTGCATTCTGTTTGGCCTTGGCAGGTACCCTTCAGTTCCGGTTTATTTATATAGCACCAAATCACAACAGTCACCTCAAGGCGTCAGCTGCCTCTAAAGTCTCCAAAGACTCCTCCTTCAGCTTAATGGCTCCCTTTACATCCAGGGTCCACCACCTGGAGATTACCAGCTTGACAGGCACCAACCACCCTGTAGCCGCAGATCTGAGCAGCAGCCTCTACAATGGAGGTGCAGAACATGATCCATTCAGTATCAATGTCCTCAGCCTCCCTCAGAATGCTGTTGAAGTTCTACCAGGTGTTCCCAGCACATCCTCACTATACATTTAGGTGCGCCAGGTCTGTCCAACATCCTCCTCTACCACCTGATCCAGCTCACCACCAGGTGGTGATCAGTTGACAGCTCAGCTCCTCTCTTCACCCAAGTGTCCAGATGATCTAATGATACAATTACAAAATAAATCATTGATCTGTGACCTGGCTGAAAGAATAGCCATTGCCTTCCAAATGAAAGTAACAAAATGGCCCAAATCAGTAATCCATTTAATTTCATAGAGTTTATCACAGATTGTATGGTGGCTGAGATGGGAAAAACTATATCATGTAGTTATAAGTGAATCCTAATTTCCTTTTGACCTCACACAGCCCTGCGTGAGGGACAACCAAAGGGTCTGCTTCCCTCTAAACTAGACTTTTATTCAACTCTTTATAAACCTTTAAATCAGCGTGCTAGTTACCGCACTGCACACCTGTGCAGGTGAGCTCACTTACAGTACTTTCTACAGAAACCTCCTCAGGCTTCAGCCGGCTGTCTTCTTTTTCAGCACTCAGGTGTGTGATTTGGTGAATCTAATTTGTTTCTCACAGGTGACGGTAGGTCTCATTAGTAGAAGAGGTCGCCGTGGTCGACCTCCGAAGCTAGGCGTTACCACAGTAACTGCAGAACAGCATGCAGAGAGAAGACGGGAGCGACTACAGGAGGCAAGTTGCAGGAAATGGATCTTTTTTTGAGTAAAGTACTTTATAAATATTGATTAATTTGTTGTAATTGATTCTGCTGATACAGGAAGTGTGTTTTTATGTGTCACTTACAGCTGGTGGAGCAGTGTGAGGATGAGGAGCTGATGGACATTGTGCTTCCTCATCTGACCAAAGTGATGAGTCTTTGGGAGCTGCTACTCGCAAAGGTACGCACACACCTGGATTTCACAGTGAAATAATGAAGCTGATAACTGGCTAAACATACGAAGTAGGATCATTTATCCACACTTTTGGGAATCAGTGAAATCATCGTGGGTTCCCAGGTGTTTTTATGTCTCAGGTGTATCATGTGCCCTGGCTGTTTCAGGTGGAGCGCGGTGGTCCAGCTCGCACTCATTTCCCAGACATTTACCGTGAGTTTGAGTCCCTGCAGGCTCAGGTGAGGCAGGCTGCCCAGGATTACATCAGCAGCCCACAGGGTGGGGCCACGCCCCTGGAGGTCAGGAACATCGAGGTGAGCCATGTGCTGAGATTAGAACTATTATCACAGGTGGAGTGTGGCATACAGGTAACCCAGACTTTGATGTGTTTCAGGTGGCCAGGTCTCTGGGAATCCTGGATGAGGTGAACAGGATGAAGGTGCTTCCTGGTGCATCTCCTGGTTCAAGTTTGACCAATAAGAACGTCCGGTACATGGAGGTGAGCACAGAGAGCGTAACCTACCGGTCCTGATGAAATAAAACTGCCACTGCCCTCTCACACTTTAAAGAACTCAAATTACCTTTGTAGTCAGGTGAACAGGTGACTGTTCTGCCTGTCTGTGTTTCAGACAGGCAGAATCTAATCAGCCATTCACAGCTTTAGAGTCATAGCTGATAATGGGGTAGACCACTGCTCCTCACTGAGATCAGAGGTCAGAGTTTACCTGAAGGTTTAGACTCAGTGAGACTCAGAATGTTTGTGAAACCAGGTTTAGGTCCGGTTCAGTCTGAATTTCACTAAGTCTCCTCCCCAGAACTCCAAAATGCTGCCACCTTCGAAGAGATTCAAGATGGAGAACAGCGTTCCTGTCCATCACAATGGCCTCGAGAAGCCAAAAACAGGTACGACTGGAACAGTACAGATTATTCATTCTATTCGATTTATATAGCGCTAAATCACAACAAACAGTCGCCTCAAGGCACTTATGTCTACTGGTTCTAGACCTGAACTATAGGTAATATATCAACCTTGTCTACCTTCATCTTCTCATCATCCAGGTGGTACTGCAGTGACCTCTCTGACCACCTCTCTGAAGTCCTGCTCAGTGTCTGTCTCTCCACTGGTGATTCCAGAGGGAACCAAACTGCTGACAGCCTCTGTTGACTCTGCTTCCAGGTGAGCTGACCCCTGCCCTCTGAGTACAGGTAGAAGCAGGAGTGCCTGTGATGCTTTCAGGTGTGAAATTCACAATTGTTTCATGTTGTGTTCAAGTTGAGAACCACACCCTCAGATGATGGTATTCACATTAGCTGACCTGTGAGGTCAAAGTTTGTGTAATGTGGGGAAAATGTGATTACTTGACCTGACTTTTTTAGTAAAGATATTTCATGTGAGGTCACATTGGGAAGCTAAATTATTCCTGTCTCTCCTGTCTGTCACCCTTTGAACTGAGTCTGAATATGTTTTTCACAGCTCCTCCCAGGCCCCGCCCACTGTCACACCTATGGAGGTGACCCCAGCTGTGGACCAGGATGATGTGCCCCTCTCCATTCAACAGAACCAGGCGCAGAGCTCCACAGACATCAAAGCCCAGGTGATGGAGCTGGAGGAAGCTCTGGGTTCAGGGTCTGCTGAACTCATGGATACAAAGGCACCTGAGTGTGGGTCTGCCCTCTCACCCGAGCCCACCCCTACAACTGGACCTGATTTTACACCCGGATCTGTCGTCACACCTGAGCCCAGCCTGGTCCAGACTCTAAGCCCTTCCCACCCTGAGTCAGGCCCCTCAGAGGCCAAAGAGCTGCAGGAGGGTGAGGAGATATACATCCAGACCGAGGGACTGACGGTCCAGCTAGCAGAACCAGGTTCTGAAGGAATCGTGATCGTTAATGGGCCAGATGGAACCACCATGCACATCCAGACCCCAGAGGGCGTGCCCCTTGAGGCGGTGCAGGCCCTGCTGGGCATCGAGGCATCAGATGGAGCCAAAGCTCCCCAGTAAACATCTGGACCAGAACCAGCACCTGGTCCAAATGACACAGACTTTTAAGATGGAATGAGGTGGTGCTGCAAATAGACGCACCTGAGACAATCCTGTAGGTAAAGCTGCACCTGCGGTGCCCCGTCAGGTTTTGGACTTTACATCTGTAGTGAACATTGCTGCCTGCAGGGGGTGCCTTCGCTGACTCCACCCTGCTGAGGACAACAGGGCAAACGATTGATTCCATTAGTCTGACTCCCAGACCTGAATTGTTAGGCCTGGTTGGTTCTGCTTGGTCCCCTCAGCGTTTCTGGTTCAGACTGACGTTCCTGTTGGTGAAGATGTTCGCTGTGACCTCAGCGCTGCATTCATAACCAGAGTGAGGCTCATCATGATGTCATGTTGACAGGTGATTATCACCTTCATCCAGGTGTAGGTTAGAGTTAGCAGTAAGCAGTGTGTCCTCTGGGCACCTGTACAGTTCATCTGATTGGATGGTTAAGTTCCTACTGTGATGATTTCATCAGTGGCCGCCCTGGTTTCTTGGACTCTGATTGGCTGTGAATGTGTAAAATTTGTGTTTGGACTCGTTGACAATGAAGTGATCCGTTGGATGTTCATATGTAGATAAAGTTTAAAAAGTTGCACTATTTTATTACTTTTTATAAAATTACACGAGAAAAGTTTTCTGAATGTGACGAGAACATTTGGAGAATCGACGTGAGGACGGAGGGAAAAAAAAAACTTTATTTGTCCTGTCTGAGTGTTTCCTGTTCCTCCAATAAACTGAACTCCACCTGTCTAAGACCATCTGTATTCTCACACACACACACACAGACAGACGTGTACCTGTTCACACACATTCAACTGTTGCAGCGTGCTTGCTCGTAAGGGGTTAAGTGATTGTTGGGTTTCTCTGCTGCTGCTCCTCACTCATCACAGATGCCTGAAGGATTTTAGAACGTTATTTGATCATCTTCAGACTGGAGCCGTTAGCAGTGCTCTTTAACCTGCAGTTTTTCCCGCTGGAGGATGGGCCTTCTGAATTTTGCAGAAACTCATTTATATATCTTTATGTGAGTCTGACATGTTACAAAAGCACACTCAGTTTGTTCAGTGTGAATCTCGCTTCTTGTGTCTGGGTACAGATTCTGTTCCTCACGCTGAAACACTGAGTCAAGAACTGCCCACAGAGTCACACCAATGTGTTACTGTCAGAACCACTGAAAAAGACTTCCCCCTCATGGAAGTGAACCCCAGTCTCCGAGAGAGCAGAGAGACGGCACCGTAATAGGTCCTACATTCTGCTGCATTAATCCTGTAAAAGGGGCACAGGATCACATCTGGGGCGTACTCACCAACAGAGTGGAAGCACATCAGTGAGGCGTGTGTGAGAGAAAAATTTGAGGGAACAAACAAATTTAAAAGGTGCTCATAAAAACAAAATGTGCACAAAAAAAGATAAAGGGTACAATAAATAAATAAAAGCTGTGAATAAGGTGCCAACGTTGTAAAATGCACAAAAGATGCACATGAAAAATACTGTGCACTAAAAAAAAAGGGGGGGGGGAACCACACTGAGACAAACCTGCTACAAGAAAAGTTTTCATTCAGTGTAGAAACAGTTTCTTCACACTGAGACTTAAAAACCGCTTCCGAGCTGGACCCTGCACCCTGGAACAACACATCCAGAATATCGCTTCCTGATAGAGCTCAGTGTCCTGGGTGTGTTCAGAGCTGGCTCCACAGAAGGGGGCCTGAAAGCTGAAGGCTTTGCCTCATACAAAGTATCCTTGGAATCGCAAGCCACCAGTCTAAGAGCTAAGTGCTCTGTTGGGGTGATGCAGTACGAAGAGGTCTTTAAGATAAGATGGTGCCTGATTATTGAAGACCTTGTATGTGAGGAGAAGGAAGGTTAATTAGTCACTCTAAGTTGCCCATAGGTGTGAATGGTTGTCTATGTCTCTCTATTGGCCCTGTGACAGGCTGGTGACCTGTACAGGTGTACCCTGCCTCTCACCCTGTCAGCTGGGATAGACTCCAGCAAAATGTCAGACAATGAGCTATTTGAAGGTTGCAGTCAGATGTGTTCATCTTTCACAGAATGATGCTGCAGTTAAACAGTCGGTGCAATCTGACTTCTCCACCTTCATTTGCTTGAAGCAGCCGGCGTGAAACCTCTCAGTTTCTGCTTCTATTGTATGAGAGTGATTCCTTTAAGCTGGGTCTCCTCTGTCTGCTTTTAGATGCTCACCTTTCCAGCACCTTCCTGCTCTTTCTGATCTCCTGCACTCATCTCCTCTGCTCGCTCTTCCTCTGGTTGTAAAAAAGAATGCAGTCATTATGCACCAATCAAACTATCCAAATATCTAATTTTTGATGTGATGGCGAGGTATTAAACACATTTGTTTTATACATGAATTAAACAATTATGTATTTGAAGACATGAAGAAATGAGTGATAGGGGTGGGTGGGTCTGATGTGACTGATGCCTGAACACACCTGCTCTTTAATAAATAATTCCTTTAAAATGCTTGTGGCTAACAACATACCTGTTGCGACAGCTGAGCCTGATCAGTGAATCCAGGGTGCCGATGACATGCAGGTCAGGAGCTCATGTGGACATGGAGCTCAAAGGTCAAACAACATCGGCTTTATAAAAGAGGGTTGAATATGAAACACACCTGAAGAGCAGGTGTGTTTACAGGTGTCTTGTTGTAGAGCCTGAACAAGCACTTTGCCGTTTTCAGTGAGAAGGCTGTCAAGCTGTGAT
>VOQJ01047018.1:0-11698 GCA_015052665.1 Apistogramma diplotaenia | reverse complement strand
GTTCGATTCCGACCTGTCGCCCTTTCCTGCGTGTCTTCCCTGTCTCTCTCCTCCCACTTTCCTGTCTGTCTCCACTTACACAGCTATCAATAAAGCCATGAAAAGGCCAAAAAAATACTTTAAAAAAAAAAAGATTGGTTAAGTTCAATTTAAGACAATAAAGAGTGATGGTGAATGCAAACAAAGCTAATTTATTTGCTTATATATTAATTTATTGTTAATTCAAATAAAAACTCTACAAGTCTTGATCTCAAAATTCTACTGAACATATTAAGTATTTAATACTTCACAGAATATAGGTTGAGGGACCTACTTGTTTATTTGTGTCAAACTCACACAGAGAGCAGAAGATGAAACATCGGCACTAAAAATGAAACCACTCATGTTGTTTTTTTTTTCAAACATGGATCATTTATTACAAACATGCTTTTAAATCTGTGCATGTGTTTCAAGCATAAATTGTAACCTCACTTTGTAAATAAATATTTTATTAAATTATCCGTGACCATGATGCAAACTTCTATACTGTAATCGATAATTGGCATAGTCACCGTAATATTTGATATTGATGTTTGATTTTTAGTTTAAATTTGGAGCAGTTCAGATGGTCATCACAAGTTACATTTTAATACCATCGCTGAGCCCAGCTGTTCTTTAAAGTATAGAACACAATGCATTTCTTTAGATGGTTTTCTAATTTTCTAGAAATTTTGTGTTATATTTGTTGAGTTGTCTTATCAGTGAACAGTATGATTCCTCAGCAATAAAAAATATGCTCAACATTTCTTCACAAACACACATAAAACACATCTTACTCCATCTTTCCAGTGAAGAAAAGATCTGAACACGTTAAGTCCAAAACAAGCAAATAGAGCAAAGAACTGAATCAGATGTTGCTGTTCTGTGTACATGCACTGTGATGTAGTTGGAACATCGACCTAAGAATACACGATGCAAGAGATTAAATACATTTGAAAAGGAATTAATGAGCACCAAAATAAACTGGTTGACGCAAGGCCAGTCACTCGTTGCTGTGTCAGGCCCAGTATTATTTATGCAGGTGTGACAGATGACACAAACAGTGAATCTTACAAATAAATTGCTGTCCCAAGATCTATGAAGTGTCTTTATCCCCCAGAAATCAGAGTGCAATCCATCATGAAAATAGGAAAGGTGGTTGCCTTGCAACCATACGAGAAGCACCCAGCTTCTGAAGGCTGCAGTGTGTGCATATGGAAATGTGCAAGTCTTCCAAGCTAGAACGAGGGCAAAGGATTGTGTTTTTGCCATTTTAAAAATATTGTGCAGCTTTTTGATATGGAAATAGTTGACGCTGCTGTTCGGCTCATTCTCAAGGCTTTGTCTTTCGCTCTCTGGATTAGCCTTGAAAGAGTAAAAAAGTGAAAAAGATGGGAAATTGGGGCTAAAAAAAAATTAAGAAAAAAAAGAATGTCTTTGCCATCTGTCTATATGTGTGTGTTGTGTGTGCATGTGTGAGGAGAGAGACAGAGAGAGGGAGAAAGAGGGAGCGAAAGAGAGACCTCATTTGCCAAGGCTGTTGTGTTTCCAAAGTGGTGGTGGAGCCACTGCAATGCACCAAAACCAAGGGGAGAGAGAGTGTGGGGGTGGAAAAGAAAGATAGAGAGAGGAGAGGGAGTCAGAAAAACAGAGACGGGGGTAACGGCAGCGGCAAAAAAAAGAAAGAAAAAAGAAAAGAAAAGGCATTACCAAGAGGGAGCACGAGAACAAGTAGTATCACATATGAATGGAGAAAGCATAAGCAGACTTGGAGTGTGACTGAGTGTGCCTGAGTGTGCATGTGCAAAAGAGAGAGAGCGAGAGACTCTCAGTAAGCCTTTTTGTCATCCATCGAGCTTCAGCTCACACTCGTGACAATTGTGGTGGGAGGTAAGGATGGGTGGGAATGGCTAAAATCCAACATGTCAGACTTTTACTTTTCCTTTCACCTTCACAAAAACAGTCCTGATGCCCGCTGTTACAACCAACACACATCTGTACACACTCTGACTGAACACAAAATGCAAACAGCGCAGCCTATCACTCTCGACACACACCATTAACAAAGCAAGCCAACCAAACACCCATTCACACACTAGCGATTTTTGCCATGAATTCAACAGGCCAGACGGGCAAAGTGTCCTCAAGCTGAATGAACATAATGCAAGGAGAAAAAGAGAGGAAGAGAGGTGTCAGGTAGGGAAAAAAAATGATTTAAACACAGATGAAAAAATAGGCATGTAAGAAAATCCTCCTTAAAAATGATTGAAAGCAGGCTTTAAGTACCCATCAGGTGGACTTGTGATAAAGACGAATCGTGCACACAGCACAGCTGTAATGTATACAGTTTACCTACAGTAGCTGACAACAAGCACATGGAGAAGAAACAAATGACTGCAATGAGAGGTTCAGTGTGCTTTTTTGAAATACTCATCACTACAGCAACTCCAGGCGCTCTCTGCGTTTGGTAGGCAGACAGAGCGAAGGTCACACAGACATGAAAACAGAAGGAAAAGGAGCAAATGCGAGAGGGGAAGAAAGAGAGGATTGAGTTGTCATGACTCAATCCTTTCTTTGAGCAACTGCGGGGCTAATACCCAAAAATGGATAGAGGCCAGTTATCTAAATAAACCTATTGCACTCAAAGAAAAGCACATGACGGAAGGCGGGGCATAATAAAGATCTTGACACAAGTGACCTTCCCACAAATATAACAAACACTGTAACATTTATTAACAGGACATTCATGTTGGAACAGAAAAAGGCCATCCCCAAACTGTTCCCACAAAGCTGGGAGCATGAAAATGGCCAAAATGTCTTGGTATGCTCAAGCACTAAGGGACAGAACCCAACTCCTGAAAAACTTACCCTACACTATCAACACCATCAATCATAAAACAAGCCTGTGAGTGGGCTAGGATAGTAATTTTAACTCAAAAATTACCAACATTAAATGATGTATCAAACACTTTTTACAAACAACCTTGAAATTGATTCAGAAAACTCAAATGCACTGTAGAAGGACTTGCAATGGTATCTGGCTGAGGTGTACTCTGCAGTCACCCTCTTGACATTGCACCACAGCAGTGGCATGCATGGTAATGGTGATGGAGAATGTGTACCCCCAACCAAGTGCAACGAGCTGACAGAACCTGTGGACTGTGGAAAAGAACTGGGCTGTGGAACAGTTCCAGTGAGGCACACACATCCTTCTTCCTCCTGCAGCTCTATTACAACTATCCTTGTAGCCAGACCGTGAAAAAATAAAAATAAAAAAAACCAATTAAAATGCACAACAGAAAATAGAAAATTTAGAGTACACAATTTAAATTCATTTAGCTGGTGGCAAACTTCTTATGTCATATATCTTCCTTTACAGTTCACCTTTTCAAAACCAAAACTATGCATCGGCACCGCTCCCAGTCCCAAATAATTTACCAGCTGGAGAGAAACAGAAACACAGCAAGCAAATTGTGTGCAGTGGCCCTGAGGGACCGGAAGGCCTAGTATAATTCCTGAATACCAGCCTAGCCCCATGGGGATCCATGACCTGTATCGCTGGCCCTCTGCTCTCTGCCTCCACCGCCTCAGTAGATGAGAGTATACTGTTCTCCAAATCAGACCAAAATAACATGTAAGCCCTGCAACTACAGTATGTTTACCTCTCACATTGTGGCAGCGGCCATTTATTTTAGCAAACCACATCAGGCAAATTATCATACTGACCTAATAAAAATATGTCCCCATTCACTGTTCCATTTACTATCTCAAAAAAAAAAATCACATATTTTTAGTGGGGAAATATGCAACACAAAAAAGCATCCTGTGAATGGTCCTCTCTGGGTTCAGCTGTTAGATTTGAGCAGTCCTGGGAGACTTGGCCCCTCACAAACCCTCATGGTGCTCAGCTGGGGACTCATCCCACAGGACTAATAAATAAATTCAGAATGATGAAACTAACTGCAACACTGTGAGATGCTGACATATGCAATGCAAAAAATCTAATGCACAACACAGGCATGTCACTTGGAGGCAAAAGAGAAGCAGACAGACCAACTTCACAATAGAAACAGAAACTTTCTTACACCATCCTATTCAACGGCCTGCTGATTGCAGATGCTGCTCCTTTCCCTCACAAAATGTGACACATATAGTAGAACTATCCCTACTAACTTATAATAATTCTATGTTTACTAATAAAAATAGCTCACTTTGTCTCAAACCATATCATAACCAGAGAAAGATTTCAGCCTGGTGTGTGTGAGTGTTGGAGGGGTGGGGGCTGTTTAGCATTAGCTTGCTAATGCTAAACTCTAAATACTGTGCCAGCTTGTTAATTCAGTGATGGTGAACAGTTGTAATATTCTGTGATAATGGTTGGTCCAATGGGTCACTGAAGGCACCTGAATCTGATTGGACTGTGTGGCTTGATGATGATGGGGCGCGTGGATCCCTCTATAGCAGGCTGTCAAACTCAAGGCACAAGCCAAAAAGCATTAACATTTATTTGAACAATTATTTAATATTTTAATCAGCAATATGATTTTTAATGGCCAAAATACAGTAAAATCTTCCTCAACTCATTAAATAAAATGTATTTTCTTTAAAAATATCATCAGGAAAAATGAGAACATTTCAAGCTGATGAAAATTTGCAAGTTTCTTTTTTGATGTAATATAAAAAAAAATGTCCAGAAACAAGAAGCTGTGTAGTTTTCTCACCTGTTCCACTTCTTTCTTACTTTCCATGAACTGACAAATTTCCTCAGACAGGTCAGTCGCACCTGTGTGATGACTCATGTCTCCAAATTCTAAAGGTATTTCCTCCAGAAAGACTGAAACTGCAGATGATTTAAACCTTTGCCTCTTTTAAAGTTCACTGTCTGTGTTATGGTGCGTATGTATGTTCTGTCTTCAGGACTTTGCTGAGAAGCGTTTCCTGGAGTGTGATGGAGTGATGCACCAGCAGTTCTGCAGGTCTCTCTCTGCATATTCTCCCACATCTGTCCCACAAGTTCACTCTTTTCCTTGCTCATCGCAGGTGGGGAAAAGATACATGGGTTTACCTCCGATGCCAGTTTTGCAGATTTTATATTTAATAGAAAGCCCAAAATTGTCCTTTGTGACCCCTTTTTCCACCACTTTCCCTGCAAAATCAAGTGTGAACAGAACCATCACGAGATCGCGTGTGCAGCGTTGTGAACGAAATTGGCTGTGCCCTGTGGTAGACTGCAAACTGCAGTGAAATAATACTATAGTGTAGTGATCTAGCTGATTTGGGGGGGGGGGGTGCAGTCTGGTATCAGTGACAGGGTTGCATGCACAGTGTGTGTGTGAGGTGCACGCCTGCTTGCTAATTGCAGTGATAGAACAGTTCCAATAGTGAACAGTGAAAATCTCAGCTCAGTGCAAGACGACCTCAGTATGGCGCAGCGCCAGGCGATCAGCTGCTGGATAAAACCCTGTACTAGGTTTAATAACGAGTAAAAAAAACTGGAAACTGGAACCAATAATTTTTAATGTTTCACCCCTACTTAATATGGATACAATAATTAATATTTATTAACCATTATTTTCACATATAAAAATTTCCTAAAATATTCTTCATAAAGTGAGCCAGTCTTGCTAAGTCTGTGCTCTGACATTAATGGTGGTCACTGACAAAAACACACACACACACACACACACACACACAAAATCTCATGTTTAGAAACTGTGGAAAAGCCTTTGTGCCACAGAATGAAGCCAAGTGGCTGAATCTGTGGACCTGTGATGATGTGCCATTGTTTGTGTGTGGAGGAGGAGGATGCTCTACCTCTCCCTGCAGTTGTTTCCTCTCCTCCCCCTGTTCTTCCTGTGCTGGTGTTACTGAGGTCTGCCCTGAAGCTTGCCTGCATGTGAGGAGGATTTTGTCACTTTCAATCAATAGGTTCTAATTCCCCACCTCCCCTATGTGCAGACAGTTACATAACAGCATGAGGATTTCTGGGCTAAGGGACGTTTACACATCCTCTCTTGCTGCTCTTTTCTTCTTCTTCACATACACACAAATGCATACACGTGCGCACTCACGCACACCTTCTCCTCACTTGCCATTATGCTTTACAAGCACCTTTCATCATACACACGACACGGACTGTTGTGTAATTCCCCAGCATCCTGATCTCGCTCTCTCATATGAGGCTTTTCTACACTGTGATTCAAACTAAAGGGAACACTCATAGATGCAGGCAGTCTTGCTTCAAAGAAAACACACAACTGCCCCCTGCTGTTTTAACAGAGAAAAGCATGTCTTGGTTACTGCAGTGCAATTAATTTCTCGAGTTCAACCTTCCCAATCAGGTTTACAGTAAAACACGTAACAAGAAGCAACAAGATCTCTAAATGTCAGCTGAACATCAATGAAACAGTTATATTTCAGGATACAATTCAGTGCCCATATTTTATATGCTCAGTGCCCACACATTTAGCAGCACATAGTATGCATTTATCTTTAAAACAGTTAATAGGCTGCCCTCTCCTGTTTGGTACATTACACCACATTTCTCTGTGCAACCACAGAGTGTGCCACCTCTGAGGAAGGTCTTTGTGATCATTTGATTCAAGTTAAAGAGCTCTACTGAAAATTAGACAGGGACTGGGCATACATAGGTAATGCCGCATGAGGTGCATCGATCTACAGTGTATTGATGGTTCTTGCTCTGACAGAAAAAGGAACAGAATGAGTGATGTTGGGGAAGCTATGGCATTTAATGGCACGCCAGATTAAAAATCAATGGCTCCTCTGAGGGAGAAGATTTCTGCCATTTAATAGCATTACAGAATGAAGAGAGATGAGCAAGCACACAGAAGAACTTAGTGAAAGGTTAAAGATTTTTCACAAGACCACAGAAACATACAGTACATCTTGTAAATACTACATACTTCATATATATTTATACTTATATAATTAAACTATAGACAATATATTTAGATGCCTGTAGCTTGATTTGAGTCACCCTGTGGTTTGGACTGAGCCCAAACTGTTGGCAGCATCTTTTCTGTTTGGAGCAAGACGTTTCCATAGAAGGAGTGCAGGGAGTTGCATTTCAATCAAATCTAATTTACTTCAAACACCAATAAGGGATATAACAGTCAACCTCTGATTCTTGAGACTTTGGCAAAAAACTTTCCCACCAAAAAAGTGCAAATTCCTTTGCACATTAATTGTAAAAATTCATAAAACATAACTGGGATTAATTCTTGAAGATTTTGGTAGAAATATTATATTTATTTAGTGAGTTACATGATTTTATGATATGCGGGAACCCACAATTTTTTTCCATTTGTCCCAAAACAAGAATCTATAATTCTGATTTGATGAAAAACTGTTAAAAAGGTTTTTTAAAATATGAAATATCTCAGAAAGATCAAAGAGAAAAAAATTAAAAGCCAAAGACAAGCTAAAGGCTTGAAGGTTTTAGCAATATTTACTATAAATTTGTGGTCACTTTAAGTTTGTCCAAAGTTTAGTCAACAGATTTTTATTAAAAAAAAGTAAAAACCAAACAAATCAGGCAACTCCACAATTAGTTTCATTCCTGAGGACCTGCCTCCAAAAGAGTTAAACAGAGTAAAAAAAAAGCTCCAGTAAGTCTATTGTTTTGAGTAAACTCTTAATATTGTAGCAACCATAATGTGTCAATACCAACTAATTCAAACAGACTTATTTTAAATTATTGCATAAATATATGACCTCAATATATAACCTCTCCTGACAAGCAAAATTTCTACTGTAAACAACTTCTATTTCTTATACCTCAAAAGATGTGTTTTTGTCACCATCAGACATCAGACGTTTTTAGCAATGAAGACTTCACTGCTAACAAAGTATTTAATTTTATGTATGACTAATTGCTTTCTTGATCACTCCTTTTCAAAAACAATGTGAGTCGGGTGACTTGAGCCATGTTGGTCATGGCCCTGAGAAGCCGTGGTGGGCACCCCTTAATTTCACTTGTGAAAGGTGGCGACGCTAGCTCACCCTAGCCCAGTTTTTCAACATGAACACTGAGAACACAACAGCAGCAGGCAGCTGTTTGACGTGCAGCCTGTCTGTGCAAGCGCAAAGATGCAGAGCCGTTATAGAGACATGCGAAAAAGCACCTTTTTCCCCTGTAACCACCATTAAACCTTTACCAAGAAATACCTGGAGGTCCTTCATCAGTTAATTGATCATCAAGTGAAGAAAGGAGAACTTTATACCTACTCCACGCACCCTGTTTGTTTCACAGCAAAATACTGCAATACGGAAGTTAAAGCATGCAGATAAACTGTTAATACAAAAAAAAGTATTTCTTATTGAATTACTCGAATAATTGATGGAATAACAGATAGAATAAGCGATTACCAAAATAATTGATAGTTGCAGCCCTAATGAGATTTGCAACATGCCCAAAGCATCACCTTCTCACATAGAAACAGCAGGCTTCAGGTGATAGTGATGAGAGACAGGTGACTTATGTAAAATGCATCCAGGTATTTAAAAACAATTTTAAAAAAAAGATCGGATTTGTATCGGTATCGGCATTTTAACATTTTATACAGTACTTTCTATATGTTGACAATACTTGTAAGAATCATAGTTTCTAAGTTATAAGAATTTTTGTTAACTTTCATCCAAGTTGAACTGAAGACCTTGATGGATGTAAGCCAGATTTTTACTGATTGTGAACATGACCCCACTCTACACCCCTACAAAGTTTCACATTTTTCTTTTCAACTTTCTTTCTTTTCAAGATAAGCTATGATTAGCTATAATAATTTCTGAGTCTTAATATTCCATAAAATCCTCATCAGGTGGCCACAATGTCCTTTTCCCAGAAGTTACTGAAACATGCACTCCATGACATTAATCCTACAATAGCAGTCATCTACAAAAAGGCCTTTGTGTTTCAATATCTGTGTTCATCAGCCTGTTCCTTAACATCAAAGAGGTTACCTATTACTATTTACACAAGAGCCATTACAGGCAGACATGCCTGAATAAACACACAAACAATCCTTGTTCATGCAATTGTTCATGCAGGAACTGTTGCTGGCAGCCACTGCAAGGTGGAGAGTCAAGTCAAATCTGAGTGAATAATATATGCAATACTGTGCAAAAGTCTTGAGCTGTCCTTCATTTCTTTATATTTGCCTGGAAACTGGGAAACCAAAGCAGTAATTTACTGAAACGTGTGCAAACATAGATGAAAATACAGTATATTAAAACAGAGTTTGAACACTTCTAAGATCAAAAGTTGATATTTGATATGACTACTTTTATTTCTCATCACAACCTGAACTCGCTCAGGCAAGCGTTCTGGTAATTAGGCTGTTTTCAACCCTGTTTGATGAAACTGTGGGGATCTATTACTTAGGCACAGATTTAATTTTCAAGGTCAAAGGTCTGACGGCATGGTAATGACTTGTCAATCATAATGTTGCAATGCCCAAAATCATACTTTAGTGTCCATTTTAATGTAAATGGAACTGTAATTTACAAAATTCATATGTTATTAAATAAGACTGTAAAGAATTTTCAATCTCCTTGGCATTGTTAACAACAACAGATATTGAATATTGCCAGCCTTGTGTTTTACCATTGAAATCTTGATCTGGTCTGGCAAAAAGTCCAGTATAACAAGATGAAACAGCAACAACCTGCAGACAGAGCAATACCATGTAAATGAAATTCAAACATACAGTCCTACTCTGAACTTTTCCAGACATCACGTGAAGAAGATACATGAAAAAGTTCAGTAGTGGGATCAGACATAAATAGCCTTTAATCTGCCCAGTCCCTAGAGTCTTGTGCAGTAATTGGCTATCAAATTACGGAGTGGAAAAATACCAATCCCTGTTTGTGCCATGGGGCTATTAGGTTGTGTTGTTCTGTGTTCACCGTGCTCTAATACTGTCACCGTTTCTGGATGCCATTTGCCTAGAAGGAAACAGAACACCCTGATAAAGATTAAACCTCAACCAAGTCAGCCTCATGGACCAAAGCACGGAGGACAAATTGAGTTACAATAATTAACATCATGTGTCTTCTTTTCGTGATACAACGTTTAAAAAAATTAAATATCATATATATTTATTTATTTAGCTGTATTAACCATAATTTATTATTAATCCAAACCAGCATTTCCAAATCCTCCCAGTCACTATTATTTAGTGAAAGGTGATGTGTGTGAAATTTAGTTATTTTATTATTTATTATTAAATAATAAATGATGTAACAGTCAATTTAATTCTAAAAGAAGGTTTAAATAATATGAACTAATATACATTTAAATGATAGATGCCCCAATCAACCGGCCAGGGACCAGAATCTGACAATTTCCAGTGACATCAGCCCTGACTGGTGACCAATCAGTATGACAGATTACAAGCCGATCTGTTTCGTGCATGTGCATGACACACGCAACAACGCAGGCAAAGAGTTGCGCGCACACTCACAGGCTAACATGTTGTTAGTGTCCCAAACTGCAGGGGGATCCAAGGGGTGAACTACTAATTAATGGATAAGCAAGCTGTGTCAAGCTTAAAGTCAGACTTTTCTGTGTTCTGAAAGTGGCTTTGTTTTTACCTAACTAAATCACTGAGGTAACTTAAGCTGAAAAACATAACATATACATATATGACCTGGTCAGGAGCAGATTAAATTTACAATTTTGGTTTAAAATTAGCTGAAAGTGCCACATTTTCATCTATTCTTTTATTTGCAGCATGTTTGTTAGGTTACAGCAGTGCAAACTGTGTGCCGCACTGTCACAGTAATGTGAACGTATTAATTTAGTGATGCAGAAAATGTATAAATGTTTTTATACTCAATGCAGCGCTCAGAGCCAGCCACAAGCCAGCGGACTGTCTGGCTGCTGTGCTGACCATACTCTTATGCTGTGTCACTGTTCTGAACTGCATTTGCCTAGAGGGAAACAGTACACTCTGACAAAGATTAAACCTCAGTCAAGGTAGCTTTTTTTGGCTTTTTAAGAATAGAATAGAATAGAATAGAATAGAATAGAATAGAATAGAATAGCCCTTATTAGTACCTTGTGGGAAATTACAGTTTGCAGCTTTATTTGACAGTGTACAGCAGGGAACGTCAAGGGGCCACAGGCCCCTTACTAAGAAACTGGTAAATTACTATATTTACATTTTTGAAAAAAGGCACCTCAAAATGAAATGAAATTACTACAATTTACTAGGGATGCTCCGATCAGGTTTTATGCTACCGATTCCGATGCCGATCACCTATGAGTGCCGATCACTGCTGATCACCGATACCGATCAGATGGATTGACTGTAAATTAATTGGTTTAAGTTATGAGTGCTACTGCTGGCTACAAGATCTGAAAAGAAGAACCACAAAATCACCATAATTTAAACAAAAACTGTTTTTTTTACTCTCTTTTTTTTCAGAGAATACAAACAAACTTGCAGGCACAATGCAACAACTATTCAGTTAAAAGTATAAAAAAACATTTAAATTTAACTCAGTAACAATCTTTAACAGACTGAAAACATTGAAGCTCTCAACAGGCTAAATAGTGCAATAATAGATAGAATAGAATAGAATAGAATAGCCTTTATTGTCATTATACAGCTGTACAATGAAATTGGAGGGCCACTCCCATTCGGTGCATAGGCTAAAA
>VOQJ01047014.1:0-10481 GCA_015052665.1 Apistogramma diplotaenia | reverse complement strand
TACGTGAGATAATCTCACAGGTAAAAAAGCCTCGATTTATTCAAGAAAGCTTTCCTAAAGTGTAAGATAACTGAAAGTGGTTTACATGGGTGTCATTAAATAATGCAGGATGCAAGTTTTCATTTTGTAGTACTTAATAATTACACAGGGATTTATTTAAATAGGTTTATTCCTTTACTGTTTTTTTTAGTTTATTGCACAATTTTCACATAATTATTGTCTGCTGTTGTTAAATTAGCTGCTAAATGAGGCTGCTACCTCAATGTACTTCTAAGTTTAAAATGAATAAATCAGAGTGATGTCTTGTGTTTTTTATGAAGCCAAGATTTAAATTACACCACTTCTTTTTAGATTTAACAGACACATTAAGTGTTTTTGCACAAAGTATCGGATCGGTATCGCGATACCAAGTTGAATTTTACTCAGTATTGGATCGGAAAGGAAATCTGTGGTATCGAACATCACTAAACTGGATTAAGAAAATAATCTTGAAGTATCACATTTTATTTTGTTGGAGGTATTCAGAAAACCTTGTCAGTGCAGCTACATAAAGCTTGGACACGTTGCTCATATATCTCCGTCTAGTCTATTATTCCTCACATAATGTTGGTAAAAAAACATTTTGATACAGTTTTGACTCAGTCACGAATCACAGGAGGTTAACAGCATGTTTGAGATGATGCGATCTGAGAGAACATCTTTAATAATATTTATTTGCAAGTCAAATCATCTTAATGGCTTTTGTTCATTTATTTATCCATGTTTTATTTAATGGCACAGTGACTTTGCTGATGTATTGGCCAGTGCTGAGTGGGCAGCTCAGATCCATTACCCATCTACTAATGCAGGTCTTTCTCCTTTTATGCAGTCATTTATCTCAGCCCTGTTCTTCCACTGTATAAGTCAGCAGCAGCCGCTGTGGATCTGCTGCCAGCTTCAATGAGGAAGAGAGTGCAGATAATCTGACACAAAAATAGGTGAAAGAGCAAATTATAAAGAAAAGGAAACAATTTGACTAACTTTGCAATGTGCAGACCCTTGTTATTTTTTACAACATTCACTAATCAAAAAAGTTGGTCTTGTAATAGTAATACACAAGTGTTCAAGAACCCTCCTCTAATTTATCTGTACTTTGTGAGAGATCCTCTTGGAAATGTCCTGGACTGACAGACATCACAGAGGCACTAATCATGGCGGCACAGGAACAATCTCAAGCACAAAGTCGATAGAGGCTGGAGTCTATCACACCAGGCAAGACCCCAAATGTAGAGATGCCCCTGAGGCAATCCAGCACATAACAGCAGGGTGCAACATGCTAGCAGGCAGGGCATACATGGAACGCCATGACCATGTGGCTGGCATAGCATACAGGAACATCTGTGCCGAGTATGACCAGGAATTCCCAAAGTTGAAATGGGATACACCCTAAAAGCTGGTCAGGAATAACAGAGCCAAGATCCCGCTGGAGTTCCAGATACAGATGGACAAACTGGTGATCGCTAACCAACACAGTAGAGATGGACAAGCAGATCACCAAGTGATGGAGCATCAGGAAGTGTGAAAAATACCAAAGGCTGAGAGAAGAGCTAGAAAAGATGTGGAAGGTGAATGCAACAGGCAGAAAATCTATGCAGCGCAAAAAATTTAATCCAACATAAAATGCAAACTAATTAGACCAATAAAAATTCCTTCCGTACCATTTTGTAGTTTAAGGCAGTGAGTGTCTGGTGTTCAGCCAATGATACGATATGGTGCGCCTACACTATGCATCCAATCATCGCATACTATTGAGTGTACGTGCCTGCCCATATGCACTGTGGCACCGTGCAGGTTAGCTAGGTAAGAACAGTGTGATGGAGTTAAGAGACGCGAATGCTAACCAGTTATCATGGCTAAGCGATCAGGCAGTAGGGCATCCACTCACTAAACCACAATAAAAAAGAAATGCGCTTCTTTTAAGATGGAATGGCTTATATTTATAATCGGTGTGTAGCCACAGTGTTGTTCATAGTGGTCCTCAGTGTGCTCAGGGAGCTTTTGTATATGCCCACACACATGAAACATTAGAGGGAACATTGGCAACAGGGGTCCTCTCCCGATCCTAGGAACAACGTCTGAGACCTCTGTCCAGAAGAGCACAGGACTCTCAAGCTCCCACTTCTCTGAGGACCCGAGCTCAAAGGAGAAAGACCGCCCACAGGGTGAGTGGGGAACTTTTCTTTGCATTACAGTGTTTTAACAAGTGGACAAAAATAAAACACAGCAATGGGACTTCACTGGGACTTGATGAGCAATACTGCAGAAAACTGGATCTCTAGAAAGTAACTATGAATACTCTCATTTACAGGCACCAATCAGGAATGCTCACAATCCAAACTACACACAACACCACTCTTAATTTTCATATTTCTCACGTGGAAGATTGCAGTCACAACTGATTGCACCTGTTCCCCTGAGAGACCTGATACGCTGCACTGACGCCCTATTAAAAATTCATCCATATCAACACATCACCTTTCTCTACATTCAATAATTCATCCCAGATTCACAAAGGAACAGCGAATCATGACTCATTTCAGATATTTCAAGAATAAATTAACTGACACAGTTTGATGCTTTTTGGCATCTTTGTTGGGTATTTTTAATTATTTCCCCCTTAGTGTTTCACTTATTATTTCCGCCACATAAAGGCAGCAATTAATGAGACCTTTGAAAATGTTTTTTTCATCATAACATTAAAAAAAAAAACTTGAACAAGAATACAACTCATCCACTCACAGCTAAACTATAATTTCTATAATTCCTCTTTCAGGGAGGATGCAAACATGTCTTGCATGCATGGTTGCACGTCACTTTATTCTATAATTACATGCTTCATTACCTCAGTGGCTGAAGGTGCCAGTAGCAGCAGTCACAGGTATTAAGGCTGTCATTTACATAGTTTGACTTTGCTAAAAGTCAGGTAAGAAGATGTAAAAGAGACGAGTCCTGTTGTTTTTCTATTGGCCGGTCTCATTTTTCAAGCGTGTGGAAAGAAAAGGAATGTAGAGAGAAGATTGGCCGATGACTGTTTTCATTATGCACAAGGTGTATTTTGGCTTTGGTGTCTTGATGTGGCAGTGCTGGCCACCAGCTGTCCGGCTTTAGAGACCTACAGTAGAAAATGTGTTTAAAGAGGCTGGAGAAATGCAGCTGCTGCTATCACTGTGGTTTTCCTTCCAGCTGGACTTTGTGTTTTCCTTTTGATTTCACTTTCACCTGCTGCTAAACTTTAGACCCAGCTGCAAGTTGAACTACGGTAAACTGGAAGTGACAGCCTGAACCCACTGATGACTGATGACAGTACAGTTTAAAATACCATCTTGAGACCACTAGCTATGCTTATAAAGTTTTAATAAATAAAGCAGAGCTATCTTTTTCCATCTTTGCAGTTCTACCTTTGTATAACATACATTTCAGGAAATATGTACTTCCAAAAATATATTTATTTCACAGTTTACACAAATTTCAACTCATATATTCCTATTTTCAATACAAATCCAGGCTGCTAGCCAGCGGTTGATCGGCCGGCGTTGCGCCGGGCTGAGGATTTCACCGCCTCAGCGGTTAGCGTTAGAATGCTAATGCTAACACCCCGCCGTGCTGAAAATTCTTTCTGGCTCGAAGCCTGAAATCTATATACACTGCTGAAAACGTCTAGATTTTGTATACAAAAAATGAAATAAACTGGCATCTCTTCCCTCTGGTAATACATATCTCTGTCCCACTGATTTGTGGCAGGCATCAAAATCAGCAAATCACTGTTTCTCTTAGTGATGAGCTCCTGCTGTACCTGTGAGGCTTTGCTTGGTAAATGAATGAATCCTCTGACAGAAACAGTGAGGACTGGCCACAGGTGTCCCCGTGGTGTGTGCTAAGATAAAGCTCTGTGTTGCACTGTGTCATTTTGTAGTCCACAGCTTTTGTTTCACCTGCATAGCTGAGACGTTCATCTTGACTCCAACAGAAAACTGAGCACCGGCAGCCGTTGAACAGACTAATATGGTCTCATCATTGGGTGGGGTTGTGATCCACCAGCTGCTAAAGAAATTACACAAACACAAACTACCATGTTCTACTTTTTTTTATTCTAAAGCTTTTATACTTGCTCTAAGACTGACATCACTCATCATGAAGACCCCTTCAGTGTGGCCAGACGTGGATTTGAGGAGGCCATTCTCTTCCTGCTCAGCCATGCCTACACGCTCCTGGACCAGGGAGCAATGCAGGTCGAGCTTTTTGATTTCTCCAGTGCCTTTAACACCATCAGACCAGCTCTACTGTACACCACAGGCTTCAGCTATTGCACAGAGCCCTGCCACCTTCAGAAGTAATGATGACTCTGCAGTAGTGGGATGCATTAAAGAGGAGTGAGGGGCTGTGTTGAGCAACTTTGTCATGTGGGGCAAACATAACCATCTGCAGCTTAACATGGCAAAGACTAAGGAACTGGTTGTTGACATGGGGAGAATTATAACACTGTTTACCTCATTTAGGTCTCCATGGAGACAATGGAGGATTACAGATACCTCTGGGTTCATACTGACAGTAAACTGGCCTGCACTAAAAACACAGAAGCACTCTACAACAAGGACCAGAGCTGCCTCTATCTTCTAAGGTGGATGAAGCCCTTTATTATCTGTCGGATGATGCTCCAGATGTTTTATGAGTCTGTGATGCTGTGGTATGATGGGACAGTAGATTCAAAAACTGATCTGCAGGGCCAGTAATGTTGTGTGTGAAGATTCATAGCAGATCTCATAGCAGTGTCAGAAAGCAGGATGCTATCCGAGGTGCATCCATCCATGTTCCTCTGGGTTTCAGGGGGGCTGGAGCCTATCCCAGCTGCCATACATGTCGCCAGCTGTCGTAGGCTAACACAGAGAGACAGACAACCATTCACACCTATCACCAGTTAACTTAACGCCACTTTGCACAGTACCCGGAGAAAACCCACACAAACATGGGGAGAACATGCAAATTCTACACACAGTATCAAAAGATAGTACAGATAGTATAAGTAGGGTTTAAGTATTGGCTTTGTGGCTGGCTACATTTTTATTAGTTAACTAAGGGGCAGCGCTGTGGCACAGTGGTTAGCAATGTTGCCTCATAGCAAGTACCCTGGTTTCCTCCCACAGTCCAAAGACATGCAGTTAGTGGGGTTAGGTTAATTGATGGTCACTCTAAATTGCCCATAGGTGTGGATGTGAATATGAGTGGTTGTCTCTCTGTGTTGGCCCTGTGACAGGCTGGCGACCTGAGCAGGTGTACCCTGCCTCTCGCCCTATGACAGCTGGGATAGGCTCCAGCCTATGGATGGATGGAACTAGCTCTAACTGTTTAGCTAGGTTATAGAAATATTAACATATACAGCAAGTATATTGATTTCAGTGTAAGTTTTAGACTAAAAGACATCAATATTCATCAGATTTAGCTGGTAGCAGCAAGCTAGATAGCTCACCTATTCAACCCAAAATTACCTTATTTCATTTGTAGGAAAATGCTAATTTAGTATGCTAATTGTCTCAACGTGAGGCATTTTGTTATAATTACAGTAACTGAGCCATAGTAGTCGACTAGTATAAACTTTGTTTAATGTTGACTCAGGTTAACAGGATGAGAGTATGTTAGCATGCTTAGCCTGTGACTGTATAGCATCCTCCTGCGCTAACACAGACCAACATTTTACACACATAAATGATAATGAGCAGCTTAGCTTAGCTACATTGTTATTATACCCTATATTACCTTCACTGAAATGAGTCTCAAGTCAGTTTGTTTGAATGTCAATACAAGACAAAGATTGCACTGGTCATTGTTGCATGGAGGGCGTCCACAGCCAGAGACTACAGAAGGCCAGTGAAGCAGTGAGCAGAAGCTAATTAAATCACACAAACACACAGACAGCATTCAAACACATTTGGCTAATTCATTAATTTCTCTCCTTTCCTTTCCACGCTTGTTACAGAGCTCTCAGATGTGACTGGTCCAGCCTCATACTGGGCTCTGTTAACTTGTAGGCATGAACAAGCAGTGGTTGGCTTTTGCTGTTGATAAAAAGGACACTTTTGTGTTGTCCTTCACAAGCAGAGTCAGAGTACTGCTCCACGAGGGTCAGCAAACGGTGTGACTCAGACAGAGCAGGTGGGTGTGACTGCTGAGCTCATCACCAAGTGTTTACAGCAGTCGCAAACCTAAGGCTTTGGCTCATTGGGAATACATGTGAATACGCTGACCTATTTTTGTTTATTAATTTTGGGCATTTTTAATATGTTATCATCATGTTTGGAGGGGGTCAGGAGAGGTAAAACAGTGAGTGTCTGCAGCCATGTATGGTGTCATGGTTTCTCAGGCATTTCAGCCAGCGGTGTTGACGATCTTCTTAAAACTGATGGGCGGCAACATTATGGAAGCAGTGTGTGATCATGTTGACAGAGAACAGAACAAAAGACAGAAACATCCAAAGAAGGGCTGTGAATGTCTTTCAAGAAGCCTGGAGAACTCTTCCTGAGACCGCTGAAAGAAATGACAGGAAGCTGCCTCGGAGAGGTCAGACTGTGATGAAGGCAGTTGTTCCATTAGAGCAGTGCTTCCGGCTGTGAGCTGGTGTTAAAAATATAGTACAATTTGTCCCTTCAAGTTACTTTTTGACATTCCACTTACCCCTCTTAATTGGAGGAGAAAGCGAAATTAAAAAAGTAACATAAATGGCCAAATTGTTCTATATTTTTAAGTAGGGGGTGTGGCCGGAAGCGGCTCTCGGAGCGGGAGTTTGAGATGACTGCCATAGAGCTACATTATTTCTTACTGCGCAAACTCTGACACTGAGCACGCCACCTCCACCTACTGTAGTGGATGTGCAATGACACTTTATTATAGTACGGCAAAAACCCCCCAAAAAAAACCAGACCAATAATAGTGGCGCGCCCCACTATTTGAGAAGCACTGCATTAGAGTCACGCAAACAGTTTTTGCCTCATATATACTGTATTTCCATTGCAGATGTTTCAATAAATCATTGTGGCTCTTTTCCTACAGGAGTGAGGGATCACAGTCCTGTAGGTGAGCAACGTTTCTATCTGTGTGTCCATTGCAGTGGTTACTTTGTAACAGAAACTCATTTACACAAGGGGAAACTAAAAGGGGAAACACATTTGTCACATTTTTATGGATTCATAAAACTTTGAAAATTCACATAAACAAACAGCTATTCTGCTGGAATGCAAAAGACCAGCAGCATGTCAGGCATGGATGGTCATTATTAATATTGTCTGTACAATTTAACTTCTATTATTTTCTTGCTATCTTCTTGCCCAAGATGTTTCATTAGAACTTTGACCTACAAATAAAAAGTATCTTCCTGCACAAAACTATTTTTCTTGCTCACTTTTAGCACTTAGTAGCATTTTGTGTTTGTATCAGTTCCCAGTATTCACGGAGAAACACCTTCTATACTAACATGCCTAAACAAAGGAGAGTCCTTTTCTATACCTGGTGCCAGAGATAGACATGATCAATACTGTAATCTAGATTCTCAATAAATCTAAAGGGTACGATTGGATTTACAAGCTGTGCTGTGACAGCCAAACTGCAATATCATGACATTTTCACTAAGGAAATAAGAAGACAACTAATAAAGAATCCAACAGAGATGGATGAGTGCTGGAACTGCTGAGCTCCAAGCATTCATGAGGAGGCAGCCTCCACTCGCTTCCAACAATGAAATCAAAGTCGAGAAGATAAATGAGGCAGAGAGAGCCATGGGAGGCTCAGCCATTGATCCAACCGAGAAACAAATCTGTCTTCCTCTCTTGCTGCAGCGATCACAGTGATACAGTACGGATCACCTGTGGCTGACTGTATGTTGCTCTGTCACATTTGTATAAACCTCCTTCCTTTGCTCCTGTCGTTTCAACGTGACACTTTGATGCCAATAAAATTTCTGTTCAGCTTTTTAAAAATATTTCATTAAACTTTAGTAACTACACAGTTCAATGAAGTTACCATTTGGGCACCGTTCCCAGCTACAGTGTAGCTGTAACGTTTGTCCTTTTTCCATATTTGCCTCTCTGTCCAAGTATAGATTATTAGGCTGGAATTACGTTTCATTAAAGAAACCAATCAGTGTAAAAGCAGCCAGATGGTTGATCCTGCTATTGTCAAGGGAACAGGTTCAAAGCGTCTGTACTTTTTCACATTGCCAGCTGAGCTGGTGTTTCCTTTTTTCTTACTTTGATTAGTAATGCAAATGTATGCTGAATGCTCTTTCTTCAGGATTGCTGCATTCAGCATGCTGAGCCCATCACCGAGGCCACAAAGGCACCTCCACCACGGAGGAGCTTCTATACAACTACAAACGAGCTGCTTATTGATTCAATCCATTTTTATATGGAAAATATTATAAAGAAATATTTAGATTTCAATTTAATTACTGTCCAGCAAATGTCAGTGTTTGCTAGCTACTGCTTTGGACATGAAGGAGCGAGTTCACATGTGTCTGTCCTCTGAGTCAACAGCTTTTCATTTTCATTGAAACAGTCTGAAGTTATTTCTCTAAAGGATATGACTTTTTTCAGAAGACAATAAGCTCCATGAAGCTGCATGTGGCACATTTAGGAACAAGCAGCAGAAAAAGCATGAAGGAAAAAAAGCTAGGAATGGCAACGTGCAATATCAGAAAAGAGGTGTGTATTATTTATTACAGTTGTGAAAAAGGACATTTTCACAGGACTCCATGCAGTCAGGTATGCATCGTGATCCATTAGTTTGTCTTTTTAATGCTCTCCTACATTCCCAGCACAGCGTTTCAGTTGGGTTGAGATCTGCTCTTTGGGCCACTGCAACTCCATTCTTTTGTTTTTCAGTCCTTCTGTAGGCTTGCTGCTCTGCTTTAAATGCTTTAAACAGATGACTTTTTAACATGCAGAAGAGCTCACGTCACCTGGTTTTCACCAAACGTGGTGCTGTGCATCACAGCCAAACATCTCCACTTTGGTCTCATCTGTTCCACACGTCTTGTGGTTTGTTCCGATGCAACTAGATTTTCACACAACTGTACGTACCTCCTTCTCTCTAATGAGTGCGTTAATGCCTGCTGGGATCATCAGCCTAAGACAGTAATTTAAACAGAGGCAGGATCTCTGAGTTGCAGCTCAGAGCTCTGAGCACTCGTCCCTGAGCTCCTTCCTAAACACACAGGCTGCTGTTCTTCATTCGAGACAACCCATTCACCTCTGGGAGACTCTTAAGGAGGCTTCAAATAACTCTCATAGGAAATGCTGGATGACCTGAATCACAAAACTGCTGAATATCTGCTAAAATAATAAGACTCTACATTAAAATAAAAGATGTTGCTGTTTGATGATAAATAAGAAATTCTAGTATTGGTTGTTTTGGTGTTGTGCTTTGGCCATTGGGTTTTATTTACAAAACATCAAAGGCATAAGAAAGTATGCAAACTGAAAAAAGAAGTCCTGGTTAACCATCTGTCTTCCTCTTCCTCAACACAAACCAAACTTTAGTTCACTCACTGTCTTTCTTTGTCTCTCGTCGTCTCCTGACACACAGGAAAGCATGTGCACAGCGGAGAGGAATTCATTTATCTGACTCCCCTCTGCTCTGCATCCACACAGACACACATCCACTACTGCAGCCAACAAAGAAATTGGTTCTGCTGCAGCCTGAGGACAACAGGCGAGGTGTATCTGCTTCTAACAGATGGCTGGACTAAGACTGTTCCCCGTTAACAGTGACGCTAACACAGACAAACCACAATCAATTATATTTTGAAGTAAAACCTCATTCACTCACATTAGACTTCAAAGCCCACTGTAATCCATAGTGAACAAAAAGGTCAGGAGCCTTCTTATTCAAACCTGAAACTTTTAAATTAAAGCCTTTACCTTTAAGGTATTTGTGGAGTGCTTCCGGGTAGCAGCTGCAGTGCTAGGAAGGAAAAACCACGTAATGGTGGCAGATCAACAATCCTCTAATGCTCAAGTTGCATGTTGCAGAACAAGTTTGAAGGCATTTGGGAGGTGAAAGTGTTTCTGGAGTTGCACCACACTTATGTTGGTGGGAATGTTGATCCCTTAACCTCTTAACGCCAGTTAAAAGGTCAAGAGTTCATCATCACGTTAGAGCATCATAATCAGAGCTATGTCTTGTGTGAAAAACACGAGTCCACATTCTTACTGAAGGGTTTAATGCAGGCATATCAAACTCGTGGGCCGCTTCCGGCCACGGCCCCTACTTCCGGCCGAGAATTGGCGTTAAAAATAAGGTACAAATAGGTCCTTTAAATTACTTTTTTGACATTCCGCTCAACCCTGTTAACTGGAGGAGAAAGCGGAATGTCAAAAAAGTAACTTAAAGGGCCTATTTGTACCTTATTTTTAACGCCAATTCTCGGCCGGAAGTAGGGGGCGTGGCCGGAAGCG
>VOQJ01047008.1:0-12061 GCA_015052665.1 Apistogramma diplotaenia | reverse complement strand
GAAAAATGTGTATTCCCCGAGCAGTTGGTGAGCGGTGGTGAAGCTGGTCCCAAAGCGGGTGCTGCACTAAAAGCCTCCTTGTTATTGCTTTGGTTGGTAGCAGATTCCCAGAGTTCTGAAACAAACAGCGATGGATGGAGCAGCTACAACGTTCTCTTTTTTTTCACATTCACACTTGTTGATCAGGCGGTTAATGAAGGACCTCCAGCTTAAAGCTTTTACGTGTCATTTATAGGTTTGCCAAATTATATGAATAAAAACTTTCAATGAAAAGAAAACGTTCTGCTGCTTTGGATGCTGGAAAAACATTTCTTCCTGGGCTCAGTTTACATAAAAGACAAATTACATTTACAAAAAGTTATATTACAGCTGCACATACTATTATCCATCACTTTTAAAGAGACACAGACTTTAGTTTAAAATAAGGTGATATCTTAAATAAAAGTAGTCTACTTTATACTATGATACTCATACAACCCCTGGCAAAAATTATGGAATCATGAAAAACAAACAAAATCAGACTCCAACACATCACCAGTACTTTGTTGCACCACCTCTGGCTTCTATAACTGCCTGCAGTCTCTGAGGCATTGACTTAATGAGTGACGAACAGAGCTCTTCATCAATCTGGCTCCAGCTTTCTCTGATTGCTGTTGCCAGATCAGCTTTGCAGCTTGGAGCCTTGTCATGGACCATTTTCTTTAACTTCCACCTCAGATTTTCAATTGGACTGAGATCCGGACTGTTTGCAGGCCGTGACATTGACCTTATGTGTCTTTCTTCAAGGAATGTTTTCACATCTCTATGGCGAGATGCATTATCCTCTTGGAAAATGATTCCATCATCCCCAAACATCCTTTCGATAGTTGGGATAAGAAAAGTGTCCAAAATGTCGATGCAAACCTGAGCGTTTGTTGAAGTTGTAATGACAGCCATCTCCCAGTGCCTTCACCTGACATGCAGCCCCACATCATCAGTGACTGTGGAAATCTACATGTTTTCTTCAGTCGTCCGCATGAATCTCATTGGAACGGCACCAAACTACAGTTCCAGCATCATCACTTTGCTCCATGCAGATTCGAGATTCATCACCGAATATGACGATTGCCTTTAGCCCACTGTAACCTTGTTTTTTCTCTTTAGCTGTTGGTGATACAGTTCGGTCACAGACGTTGACTCCAGTTTCCTCCCATTTGTTTTGTTGTACATTTCCTGTTTTCAAGGCACATTGCTTTAAGTTTTCTGTCTTGATGCTTTGATGTCTTCCTTGGTTTACCAGCATGCTTGCCTTTAACCACCTTCCCATGTCGTTTGCACTTGGTCCAGGTTTTAGACACAGCTGTGAGCAACACTGCGTGATGATTTACCCTCTTTAAAGAGTTTGAGAATCCTCCTTTGTGTCATTGACATCTCTGCTGTTGGAGCCATGATTCATGTCAGACCACTTGCTGCAACAGCTCTCCAAGGTGTGATCGCTCCTTCTTACCTGCACACTAACGAGCAGATTTAATCTGATGCAGGTGTTAGTGTTTGTAATGAAGCTTTGCAGAGTGATTCCATCATTTATTCCCTGTGCTTGTTCTACAAATCTGTTACTGGCTACCACAATTACTTTTCTTGATTTCTTTGAGTGTTTCTTAAAGACAGAAAGTTGCCATTTGAAATGCCTTTAGTTTGTCATGTCTGTGATTTGCTTTTTTCTACCAAATTAAACAACTGGAGGAACGTCCTCACAGACTGGTGATTCCATCATTTTTGTCAGGGGTTGTACATAAAGCACATAAATGTACAATAACATCTCTGCTTGCATATACATTTATTAACATGATACATTTTTTTAAAGTATATTTTCAGTTGCTTCTTAAAACTGTAAGCAGTACTTTAATGTGCTGTGGTAATGAATTCCATTCATGCTTTGATCTAAACCAGGCATGTCAAACTCGCAGCCCGCGGGCCGCTTCTGGCCACGCCCCCTACTTCCGGGCGTGAATTGGCATTAAAAATATGGTACAAAAAGGCCCTTTATGTGACTTTTTTGACATTCCGCTCAACCCTCTTAACTGAAAGAGAAAGTGGAATGTCAAAAAGTCACTTAAAGGGTCGTTTTTCCCCCTAAAAGACAGAAATCTGTCGCAGCAAAGGAGAACTTTAATGCTGCTCATGTGGGTGAAACGCTCTGCTTACATGGAGACACCTGAGCGCTGCAGAGTGTAAATGAAGCATCGATGCAACAAATTTGTGTGTGTTTTTTTTATTTTTTATAATTGACTTATTCGAGTTACTCGAGGAATCGCTGCAGACCTACTCTGAAGCCAATTTCAGTCTCACTTTGCACATAATACACACTTTCCCCTTATGACCAGTCGTTGCCAGACGGCCACCGAGAGGTCTCTGTGACTGAGGTGTAACCAGTCATAGTCCAAATCAACAGTTCAAGTAAACATGGACCGAGATTATTCTTTTTTTCCTTTTGCCGAATTTGTTTACTCAAGTGTTTAAAATGAGTAAAACACTGCTGACAATGTTTCCTATAAATCCATAACTGTCTTTACTAACCTAAAGTACACATTTGATGAAAACACAAATTCAGTACTGGTTCAGCAGATTCTATTGGTTAAAAAGAAAGTTTGTATAATCGTATTCTGCAGCTAGAAACACAGAAATTAAGTATGCACTGCTACAAAATTAAATCTGTCAGATTTCTACACGTATGCATGTCTGCACACAAAGGTTTTTGTTCTTCTAGAGCAGTTCGATGTGTGTACAGGGGCCTTAAAGTGATACAAAATCATCATCACTACAGACTGAATCAGAAGTCTTAAGAAGTGAAGCTTCCTTCACTGATGACATAAAGCTCTGACATCAGTGTTGATGGCGCGCACGCACCTGCGCACATGCCAAGCAGTGGTGTGGTCGCTCCTAGCTACAGTTTGTGGTTGCTATGGGCAGGAGTTTCACGGGGGTCACCTGGATGTTTTTAGCCCAGGAGGCAACTCGGGTGTTGTGTCAGGAAATGTGATGTTTATGGCGAATGTTTGAAATCTGGCGTGCCGACACAAACGCGCCCTTTGATGAAAACTTCACAATTTAACATCAAGATCTGATAAACTATAAATATAACCATGCCAAGCTATCAAGGCTAGTTTTATACTGAACTATTCTTGTCTGTCACCACCGTAATAATAATAGCATAAACACAATCCCTGCTAACATAAACAGAAAATCCAGATTCTGTTAGTCTTACCTTTGGGTTTAGGAGAGCAGCACTTGCTGAACTGGAAAACGATGCTGTCTGAGCGCACCGTTTCCTTCTGGTAGCAGCTGAGCAGGTCCTGCAGGCTGCTGAAGTTTCTTTTGGTTCCACTGAGGTTGAACTCTCCACTAGCAGACCTGGTTATCTGGCAATGCTTGTGTTCTACAGCATCATACACCTGGCAAAAGTAAAGAGGGCATCAGATCCAGACATCACATTCAGTTCTTCACCGAAACAAAATGAGAATCTTTAGCCATGAAAGAGCTGATTAATGATGCTTCAAAACCACAAGCTGATGTTTCTGTTACCAGGGAAATACTAACCAGGGATACAACAATTAAATAAAAATAAAATAATCAATTAAACCAATACAATGCCACAAGGTATTAGTGTGTATTTACACAAAAGTATCTTCTGTATTTGTAACACATTAAAAAAATATTTCAAGCCTTTTTGGTTTAATTTTGATGATTACGGCTTTTAGGTAGTGAAAATCAGAAATTCAGTGTCTCAAATTATTAGAACATTTCAAGTTTGAGTAAATTACTCAGTTAATTAATTGAGTAAATTATCCCTTGATCTTGTTCAGTCCCCACAACCAGAATTATGGGGAAGACTGTTGACTTGACAGCTGTCCACATAGATGTCATCAACACCTTCCACAAGAAGGGTAATCCACAGGAGGTCACGGCTAAAATGGCTGAGTGCTGTATTGGAGCATACCAATGGAAACGTGTGCTAGCAAAATGTGAACAAGCAACAGGAATGACCACAGCCTCGAGAGGACTGTCAATTAAAGCTGGTTCAAGAACTTTGGAGAGCGTCACAAGGAGGACATCCTGGTCCAGAGGCTCAGAATTCAACATGTTTGAAGCCCAGTGAAGTCTCGTGACACGGTGGTGAAGTGGTTAGCAGTCAGGTTTTTCTATGTGGCGTTTTGTTCGTGCTGTGGCCGCGTGGGTTTCCTTCAGGTACTTCGGTACAGTTCAAAGACATGCACGTTAGGTTCACTGATGACGTAATTTGGCCTTGGACGTGAGATAATCAAGTCCCTGAAGTGTACAGAAGAAAGTTGTGTTCGAATTTATGGTTAAAATGTAACTTGTCGCAAGCACTGAGTGATCAGTCTAGAAAACCCTACATATAAATGCAAGGACATTTTAGTAGTTGATCCACTGTGTTTTATCAAGTTGAAACTCAGAGCGGAGCACCAGGAGAAATTACAGAACCCCCCCCCCCTTCCTAAAAATAATAAAATAAAATAAAAGGACATACCACAACTGAGTGATGCCTACCTCAACAGGGAAAGTCAAGAAATATTTGTTGAAATCTTTAGGGCTACATCTCAAAATGTACAGTCCCCGCTTGTTTCCACACTTCTGAAGCCGGCTGACTGCAAACTCCATTCTGCAAGAGACAAAAAGTCACACAGAAAAACACAGTATTTCCAGTTAGAATAGAAAAGACCGCCTTCATTGTCATTGTATTCAGGACACAAGATCTTTTAAGGACCCAGACCTCCTTGTAGTTTTTAAAGTGATCTAGTTGTCCAGGTTTTCTGAAGGTCTTCTTTGTACACTGGATGATTTTCACTCATTTTCAGGTGTGATGGAGAAAGGGGGGGCGGGGCTAAGAATTACAACAAGCTGCCCATACCTGAAGCCTTAGAGACTGCCAAGGAAAGACTCACAGCTAACCTGAAAACACCAACACTAATGCTCAGTGGCTGGTGGATCACAGCAACCTTCTTGAACACGCTGCAGTGACCATCACAGCAGCAGACATCCAAGAAAGGACAGGCCTCTGCACGGCATGTACCACCAGCAGAGAGAAGAAGTGGCTGATATAGAAATATCCTCCCAATGGTGGACAAAGCCGGACTCACAGAAAGCACAGAGGCGCTAATCATGGCAGCACAGGAACAAGTTCTGAGTTAGGAGAACAAAGACCGCCTGCAGGGCGAGCTGGGATTTGAAGAGAATAAACCAGATGTTCTCCACTGCACCATCCAAGATGTATCCTCAGTGGAAGGAAAACAAGGGGAACAGTAAGACGTATAATGACTATAAAGCTGTTCTATTCTAACGACTGGCCAATAACCTGCATTAGTACAACATGGAAACTCCTGTCAGGCATCACAGCAGATAAGGTGAGCAGGCACATGGCTCAGTACATGAGCGGGGCATCCTGTCACGGCACCATGCTGGAATTTACTGAGCCTCTGAGAGCGACCCATTCTTTCACAAATGCTAGTAGAAGCAGTCTACATCCCTAAGTGCTTAATTCTGAGACAGAAGAGGAGCAAAACCAGGAACCATCAGGTACCTGCACAGCATGTACCACAAACAGAAGTGGCTGATTTGAAAAATCCCACCAATGCACAGGAACATCTGTGTCGAGTATGGATGGCCTGGAAGTCCCTAGTCAAAATGGGATAGGCTCCCAAAGGTGGTTGAGAACAACTGAGATCCTATGGGATTTCTAGATACAGATGGACAAACTGGTGATGACTAACCACCTGGACACAGAAGTGGTCGCCCATCAAAGGAAGAAGGCCGTAGTGATAGACGTAGAAATACCAAGTGATAACAACATTAGGAAGAAGACAAATGAGAAGCTCGAGAACTACCAAAGGCTGAAAGACGAACGAGAGAAGATGAACACAGGAGTGGTTTCCGTGGTAACACTCAGGGGAGTGACCCCAAGCTGGGAGAGTACCTCCAACATGTCCCAGGAGCAACATCTGTGATCTCTACTGAGAAGAGTGCCGTGCTAACTAAGATACTGTGGAGGGACTTAAGCTCCCAGGACTCTGGCAGAGGACAAAAAGACCGTCTGTAGTGCAAGTGGGGATTTTTTGTTATACATATCCAAAACTACATTTAAAATTAAACACATACACAATCAAATACATCATTTTTTTTTAAGGCAAACATAATTGACATACGTAATGGGACCATGGCAATGAGAAGATATGGCCTCAACCAGCCTAGGAGGAGCCACTTCTTTACAAAGGTAGTGATGTGCATCTGTGGTCAGTCGATAATAGCCATCAATGAGGGACACAAAAGAGAGGGCTTCAGACAGACTGGGGAATTCCAGTTCCTGAAATGTTAAAAAACAGATCACACCCACTGATTTCTGTTAAACAAACCAAAGAAACTGGCAATTTGATTTGTTTGTTTATTAAAACCATGAGAAAACACTTAAGTGATGGTGGACATGAGACATGGATTTGTAGGATGAAATTACCAGATTCTTGCCATCTTGCTTGTTGACAGTAACCACCCGACTCTCCGCGGCGCTGTCTTTGTTGGCCTGTTTGATGCTGATATTAGTGACATCGGGAAAATCACACAAGGTCTGTAGCTCCTGGCAAAACAGCACAACAGAAATGTGAAACAGGCTGCTCCCTTTAGAAGTTACCACAGCAGATCATCTGCATCCATCTCACCCTATCACTAGCATACTCTTTGGCTGCACCAACCCTCTGGCATGTCCTTCACTACATCCTGAACCTCTGTGGTCTTCCTCATTTCCTCCTGCCTGGTCATCATCAACATCCTTTGTCCAACCTGAGCTTTTCCTCCAATGCACTCATTTCCCAATGAAAATCATCTTCAACTTTGCTACCTGTCTTTTGTTAGTACCACCATCTCCAAAGCCGATCCCCAATGTAAACCCACCCCTCTTTAAACCATCTGTCTTCATTAAGGTCCTGCACCACCCTCAGATACTTCTCTGCCACTACTGATTTCCCAATGCAGTACCACAGCTCCTCTCTGTGAAGCTCCTTCTGACCTTCTCCATCAACACTCTCAAAGCAAAGATCTGTAGTACCCTTCCTCTGCTTCACACAGGATTGTTTTTATTTGGACTTTATTAATATGACAACTAACAGAGATACATTAAAAAGACGTGATCTACCTCACCTTTGGGCAGCATCATGTTTATTCTGACATCTCTCTTTATTATCTTTGGGTGATAGTTTAGCTTCTTAATAAACTGACCTGAACACTTGTGTATTAGCCCTCCTCAAACAGATTATCAGCTATAATCAGTGTGGCACTACTGTCATATTGTTTTGATGTACAGTCAAAAACATACATTGTAACAATATTCATCGTACCAACCTGTTCAGAATCTTTAATCAACTCCCGACACCACTGTATGCCGGTGTCCGCTGCCACCAGGAGGATAAACTGGCTACCTGAGAGCTCCCTGACCTGGAAGGTCTCCGTGTAGAAAGACTTCTCCAGAGACTCCATGCTGATGAGGTACTTAAGCTTAAGATCGCGCACTGTAGTCCGACACTGGCTGAACTGCTGGATGAAGCGCTTGAAGCGGAAGCGGATGCGTTTACGTGTCAAGAAATTGCAGTCTTGGATCTGAGCTCTCATGTCCTTTGGCAAGAATGACTTGTAGCTAAAAGAGATTCAGAACATTCTCACTTTAACATGATGCCAAGTATCAAGAATTCATTAAAGGTCTTAGAAAAGTGAAAGAAATTCTGCACTTGCTCATATTTTGCACACAATTATAAAACAAGAATAAAAAGTTAGTGAGTTTAATGTTGAGTTCATAAACGATTTAAGGACAGAAGTATGAAGCCACATCTGTTTACCTTTAAATTTAGATGTTTTCAGTCACATTGCTACAGCTGTTTAAAATCAAGCACTGACTCATTTCCATAGCCGAGCAGTTCCTGTAGGTGTAATCTGTAGGTAGCCCAGTACTTTTGTTCACATGGTGCATTTTTTAATATAAAATAAAAAACAGCACACTAAAAAAAGGACAACTTCCTCTTTAGTCTCAACGGTTTGAGTTCAAACAGCTATTAGCCTTTAAAAAATCTTGGAAAATGGAACAAAAGTCTGTTGTTGTTTCTGTGGTTAAACCATTATTTACTCTGACAAATTTCTTGTACTCTGTTTTTGTTCAACGTCTGCATTATTTATGGACATTACGAGTGAAAGTAGTGGGAGTGAAACAGATGAAGAGCGCCCCGTAAAAGCAGCTGTAAGTTACCTTGTAGTGTGATATATGTCCAGGGGTGACATCTGTCTTTCTTTGGCTGTTCTGGTCATGTCGAGCACAGCCAAACCAAGGCACTCTTCCTGTGTCTCATGGGAGTTGGGGATCTTCACCAAACCACTCAGATAGTCGCTCCTCCACTGCACACAAGGTCAGATTTGAGTATAACAATGGTTATTAGTTCTAAAGGCGAATCACACAGGTGAGTGTATTGGCGCCTGTCCACATTTTCCAGTTTACTGTATCTCTACTGAATTTCAACATACTGAGTGTGTGGTTGACAATTTTTAATTAACTCCCAGCTATGTTCCTGTCCAAGCAAAGCATGCAAAAAGACTGATATTTAAAAAATGTAAAACCACAACCAGGCTGCAGATAACTGGCTAATTTGGCTCCCAAGTAGCTCCTTTATAGTGTTACTCCAAAGGAGGCTCAACTATCAAGGTTAAGTGATACGCCTGACAAATAATTCAAATGCAGTTCAAATGTATTTTTCCACTCATCAGAGCCTCGTGTGCAGCTTATTCCGTTTATCTCTTGTTGTTTCCGCCTATATACACGTCTCACGTTCTGACCCCAACAGTTTAGAGAAGAGTTAGATACAGCATAACTTGCTTGCAGTCACTGGATCAAAAACTGATTATTCAGGGTGGTGCTTTACCGCAACTGACCAATGAAGGAGCTTCCTGTCAGGCCCTCTGGCTCTTGTTTTGACTGTAATAAGAAGCCAGTGTGAACAGTAAACAAAACCAAAACTACAAGGTAACATTCAGCCTGCGTCTTTGTTGCACTGGGCACAGACAACAGGCTCACGAGTGTATACAGAGCTGTTTATATTTACAATACCTTTAATAAAACTGGAAAAATGGCTTTTGTTTTTACACCCAACACAAAAGAAAGGATTTAATAAAATGACCCCAGATCCTGCGTTTTAACACCGTTTTTTTTCCCGCCACTCTGTTTTTACTGTCTTTATCAGAAGCTCAGATGAAAGCTCCTGCCCCAACCACAAGGAATTCAGCATATCCTTTAACTGTAAATGAAACATCTACCAAAGGTGAACGCAAGCATGTGGAATAGCTTTAAAGGCCGCAAACACACTAACATATTTAAATGACCTCTGCAGTGGTGCTTCTCATCTCGCTTTCAGGCTTTCCCTGAGCACGCCAGATTTCCACCAGCATAAATCCACATAATCCTAAAGTTCACACAGAGTTCAACTTCAGCCATATTACAGGCTTGAGCTTTAAGTATTCACCTACACCGGAAAGATTTCTATTACAACGTGGTCTTTTTTTTTTTAAACTGTAAGGGTGGCTGTTCAGCTTTGATAATTCTATCATTGCTGCAATACTGGAAAAAAAAAGAAACTGTAAATACTAGTTTCATTCTAATAAAGATAAAAGAAAACAAATGCAAGTATCTAATGCATGGAGAAGATATTTAAAATTTTAATTAAATTAAAACAACACTGGGGGGCATTTATGGTCATTTAAATCCTAAGCCAACAGTACAGCAGCACAACAAACCTGTGGATTTCCAGCCAAGACAGACAGAAGCAGCTGCCAGCTGCATCATCGATCCTTACTGCCATCTTGACTGTACCTTTCAATATGTTAACATCTTTGTATTGCTGACTTAATTGTTACAGACAACGATCGCATTTCTAGACACTGACATCTTTGAGAGCACCCAAGTTCACCAACACACTTTGTGATGTTGAGACACACTGAAGGTGCCAGCTCCATCTGTCTGGATTTGCAGCTCTCTTGCATTCAGCACAGAAACACTGAAACAGTATCCTAGTTTCTTATTCACTTATCTGTATAACTGTCCTTGGGTAAAGAAAAAATCCATTTAAAGCTGTGACCCAACTCATAACAATCTGATACTTTTGTAATCAAAAACTGATACTTGTGTGTGGTTCAAGGATAAAATCTGCTCCTTCTCTGATACCCCGTCTACAGTGCTGGTAACAAATGCTGCTCTTGAATATTTCTGGTAAAATAAACCCACATATAATTTCTCATAGAGGGGTTTAGGTGAAAGTGTTTACCTGAAAGAAGAGGTATGACATTACAAAGTCATCAATGACGGGGCTTTCTGACCCTTTTGTGACTCCGTATCGATAAGACCTGGATGCCCCACCACTGTACCAGCCAGGGAAGTAGTACCTGTGGCAACAAGTTGGAAAGAAAATGTAGCGAGTCCAGATAGTTTCAGTTTAATCTCAAAGGAGGAATTAGGAGGAATGGCAGAAGCAAAATAAAATGTGCTACCGTATTCTGAAAAACACATCTTCTGAGGCAGCAACATCAAGCTGGAATATGTGGTTGGGTGAAAACCACAAGCGATCCCGCTCTCGGAAAAGACCGAAAAGGCTGGAGTAAAGTGGTGATATACCTACAGTGATCAAAGAATGAGAAGGCGCATTATGTTCTGTAAGCTTGGATTATATCCAATTAGGTAACTAACAACAAGTGAATGCTTTACTTAGAGGGAGCTCCGAGGACTAGGCCTCTGGATACATGAAGTAGAAAGTATTTCTTGTAGTGAAAAAGTTCAATAAAAACTGCATAAAAAGTAATTTTTGTTTGTTTTATCATCAGATGCATGTAGCCCCACTCCTCATAGCAGAAAAACACGGTTAGCTTAGCGTTGAACTGTGTTTTACTCTCATATTTTTCTACAGACAGTAAAGCTGAAGTTTAAACAAAACACAGAACAAACTTACAGTTTTTCTGTTAATATGTTTCACTGTGGCCTCTTGATAACCTTATCTTAGGATCTATGCTCCAAGTTACAGGAAAACACATGAATGGGGGTGCTTTATGGAGGTGCACAGTGTGAGTACTCACTGCATGCCTTGGCTGCATCTATGCAGAGCTCTTCAGCTACATAGTCCCCAGGTGGGTAACTGAGAAAGCTGCCATCGGCCACTCCCTGACTGGTGTGATATAAATGAACCCTCAGAACAACAGCGGCTGGTCTTGTGTCGGCAAATTCCCGATGGGCGGTCCCGTTTTGGTGCACCACAGGACATGTGTCTGTCACAGTGTCCATAGCTGGCAGGGATGCCATCAACAACATACACCCTTCAAAAATGATAATAAAATTTATTAGTACAGCACTTATCAAAACCAGCATTACAAAGTTCTTCCTAGAAACACTGAACACAACAAACTGGGAGGAAATTATAAAAATAAGACATCAAAATGTTTACATATCCATTAAAAGGCCAAACTCAAATGTAATGTAAAAATAGGACTAAGATACAGTGTGATTAACTTCAAGACTGCTGTAATATGTTCATTTATCTTTGTTCTTGTAAGATGTGTTTTGTTGCCATTTTGCACAATCTGAGGTCTATTGGTAAACTGTTGGTTCTTGCACTGTGCTTTTCTATTCTACTTGAGCACATTGTACAACACTCTCATTCACCCAGTCATACAAGCACTTTTTTATGGTTTGCATCTAATTCACTCACATTCACACCTTGATGAACCCATCGGAGAGCAACCTGGGCTTCAGTTTCTTGCCCAAGCTTTGTTCTACCTCCTGAGCTACAGCCACCCAAATTTAATGCTGAGTCGCACTCAAACTCTGTAATGATCGTATCTTTGTGAAATTTCTTAGGCGGCATTAGCAGGACTGGGTGACCTTGTTTATATGTTTCTTGAAGGTGAAATTAGAGTCGAATACCACACCCAGGCTTCTGACAGCCAATTTCACATGAACGGATAAGGAACCACGGGGGGGGGGGGGGTTGATGCC
>VOQJ01047007.1:6026-19623 GCA_015052665.1 Apistogramma diplotaenia | reverse complement strand
GCAAAATATATCTTAAGCTTTATATATATTTGTTGATCAAATATAAACAAGCCAGTCCGTTTATCTTGCACTTAAAGTCAACACTGAGACTGAGACTCAAAAATCTCCGACGTCGCGCTTTAAAGCTGCACGAGCTGGTGAATGACCTCCTTTCAGCCGCACAGAGACATGAAGGGATTGGTAACATTGTTTCAGAACGTGTAAAGAATCAGACTGAGATCTGGTTTCCTGTCTGCACTTCAGAAGAAGCCACAAAGAGCCCAGAGGCAGGCGGGAGGTGTGAATGCTCACTTCTCTGTGTGGCACAATGGTGCAAACACCTCTTCTCTTCTCCTCATCGCTCCTCTGTAAGTACCAAACGCTCTTTTAAACTGCATTCACAGCATGCTGGAGGACAGCAGCACAAAGGAATAATTAAACTTGTTCAATTTACTTAATTAAAGTTTGAAAATGACCGACTGCAGTCGAGCCACAGCAGTGCTGAATAACTTTCTCACCCACGTCTGTCATGTACATCCTGTCCTAACAACGCTTTCTGTTTATCACTCAGCTGCACTGTTTCTGCTCTTCCATCCAGCTCACGTTTGGCATTTTACGCAAAAATGACCTGAAACCTGTTGAGACTTTCTAACTTTGTTCACAAATCTCATGATTTCATTTCAGTTCTGACCTCGCTGCTGTGCTGCACGACGAGCCAAGGTTAGTGAACGCGTTACAGGACGAGAAAACCTTTAAGATTGCTGCTGGTTCTGCATATGAAAGTCACACATTAAGGAGTTTTTAGATATAAAGCTTGCGCTGTTGAGGAGAGTTACAGCAAGCACAGACTGAAGGGAGTCGAATTAAAAGCAGAGGAAACCCGTTGGCTGTGTGGCAGGAAGGATCCATGTGACAACAAAATAAAACTGCAAGTGATTAAAAAGCATGAATGAACTTAACACAGAGGAATGTGCTTAAACAAAACACAGATGCAAAACAACGTAAATATGAGGCAAACTCATAGAAATAATTAAAGCTCAGTCTGCTGCATTCCTCCAGCCTTTTCTCCTCCACACATGAAACAAACTAAAAACACAGGCGTCTGGTTGTTATCGCTAACACAGAATCGCTCATTATGTTTCTCAGCTGGTCTGACTGTGAGTCCCAACAGCTCTCAGCTGTTTTATGGAGACTTTGTGTATCTGACGTGTGAGACCAACGACAGCAGCTCTGCTGGACGGCTCCTGAGGAACACGACCTTTGAAAGCAGGACTCGCTGCGGAACCGTGTGGGGAAAAGCAGCTGCTTCCGTCTGTATCATCAGATACGTTGACCCGCTGGACAGCGGAGTTTACTGGTGCGAGTCCGCAGAGGGGGCAACCAGCAAGAGCGTCAACCTGACAGTCAGTGGTGAGCTCAGCAGGTTTTTATTTTCACTGTTATTATTTAACTCTGACGGCAGGAACAGGAAGCCTGGGCTCTGAGTGTCAGACACGGCCTGCAGCTGCTGTAGTTTCTGCACCAATCTGTACCTTTTCTGCACCTGTTCACGGTCAAAGCGTCTGCTTACAGTATCTGCAGCCGTGGTTCTCAGTCTTTTTCCATCGCGCCCCACGTCAACGGGGGGATCCCCTTCGACCGATTTGTGGCGACGTGACCCCTTTGCTATCCAGCCCGAGAGCTCTGTGTGCACAACACGTGTGCATCTTTGCTCCACCAGTGGGCCACGCCACACACTTTGAGGACTGATCATCTAAAGGAACAAAGAAATTATTCAATATAATCCGATGAGACTCTAAGGAACGAGAAAATGAGCCCCAGTGTTGAATCAGCTGCTTGTTCTTGCACAATAACTTGCAGGTCTTTGTAATACATAGAGGTCAGTAGGAAAATGGCACATTTCAGGCATCTTGTCTTTACTGACTATTCGACTCCTAATGGCTTTTAAGTGAAGTGTCATAATCTACAGTTAAAATCTTTTTCTGTTCACACCTTTTTTTTTCTGCTTTGTGCACGAAGAGATAAACGTCTGATCTTCTGTCTATGTATCAATCAACCCTCATCTTTTCTCTGGGGCCAGAAAAATGATTGTCCAGGACCTACAGTTTCAGAAAGTCAACAGTTAGAACTACTGTCAGGTACCGTGCAACATCATGATATATCAGCAGAGATTTCACCCTGATTTTCTTCTTGGTTTAATCAAACAGATCTAGTTCCTTGGACTCGCTTGATTCAAAGCTTCCATCAAACTCGCACTGTTCTCATGAACATGACCGGCTGATACTGATGAATAATGTTTATTCTCACTTGGAGTGGGCAAAAAGGCACCAAATGTCAACCCACCTGTGTATATGCTTCTAGAGCTTCTAACTCAAAAAATGATATACTTTATATCTGCCCCATGCATGGGACTGTGGCAGCACTGGACAGCTCCGTCAGTGAGCGACTGCTTCATCTGAAGTGCACAGGAGAGCGTCATCGTGGGTCCTTCCTGCTGCTGTCAGACTACAACCAGCACTGACCCACAAGTGCAAATGTTCACGAGCAATTGACACCACCATAAAAGTGCAATAATCCTTCATTTTTACTGTATATAAATGCATATATGTATATAATGTGTAGAGATTTTTGTTGTCGAGTATTAGTATTTTTTTTAGTGAGCTGTCCCTTTGCAGTTTGCAACAGCATAAATTTTCTACATTGTGGGACAAATGAGGGATAATCTTAACTTTATATTTTGAAAATGGCTTTAAATGAATTAGAAATTAAAAGACTGATTTTATGGAATGATCCTACTGCTGTGTTTCTAAATTGGTCCCCTGCTTCTTTCATTGTGTTTGTTAAATATTGGGGGGACTTTGTGTCCCGCTCCCCCTTTAAGCCTGTACCCACAGCTGAGTGTGTGGAGTTAGTGTTGATGAAGCTGTGTGTAAATGGATGAAATGCTGTAGTTTGTCTCTGTGTTGAGGTGGATCAGTGATCCTGCAGAGTCCTGTCCTCCCTGTGATGGAGGGAGATGACGTCACTCTGCTCTGTCAAACAAAGACCCCTCCCTCCACCCTCACAGCTGCTTTCTATAAAGATGGCTCCCTCATTGGAAACCAGCCTACAGGTCACATGACCATCAAACATGTTTCCAGGTCTGATGAAGGCCTCTACAAGTGTAACATCAGCGGTCATGGAGAGTCTCCATCCAGCTGGATCTCTGTCACAGGTGAGGAGCTTCACTCTGATGTCATTTCTTAATTTATCCACATATCCATCTGAACACGTGGGATTCTTTCTGCAGGTCAACCTGCAATTGCTGCATCGTCCCCTGACCCACCTCTGTCCCCTGAGCCCACTTCCCCCCAGCTTGTGCTCAGACTGATCTGGCACCTGGTGGTGTTCTGTCCGTACATCACCTCCACTTTCCTCGTGGTATCTTTATATTGGCACAGAGCCACAGGTACCACTCTGAATCTTTCGCTGATCAAACAATACGCTGATGATTAACTCCTCTCTCTGTCTGAAGTCTTTTTGTGTTAATGGCTCATACATTTTACTCTTTTCTTTCTGTACTTCTTTAACTGTAGGTCACATTGTAAAGGCCCCACGCCCCCAACCTGAGCCTGGATTGGACAATAATTATGATGATGACATCACTGTTGTCATAGAGCATCACTTCTAAGCTGTGCTGAGTTGATCTGAGGTGCTGAAATGTCCTGGAGACTTGACCTTTAAATAATTTCCATTTGTACATTATTCTCTGTAGATAAAGCTTTGCCATGATGAAAGTTTAAATTTTGAATTATATGCAACAACACAGATTATTTTCCTTCTTCTGTTGCTACAAGATGTAGCAACTCAGAGCTCCCTGGTCGTGCCTTTTCTTTTAAATGTTTAGAGTGTGTTAATGTGTGAATCCATATGTGCAGATGAGAGTAGGAGCGCACACACCCACAACGTACTGTGTGTACATGCATTTTACTCTGTAACGCACCATGATGTGCCATGATAGCAGTGGAGGTACAGTGTGAGGTACAGTGCACGTTTTACACACAGAAAACATATTTTTCATGTATATGTGTGTGTATATTCTATGTATAACATTTTTCTATGTCTATTTTATGTTAATTCATCCTTCTCTGTACTGAACTGCGGTAACATGCAAATTTCCCCAGTTGTGGGATCATTAAAGTTTTATCTTATCTTATTTTACTTTGGTCATCTTATTTACCTTTGTTTACAAATTTTCTCAAAACGTGTTAGTTTTTTATTGTTTTTTTAAATTTATTTAACTTACCATTGATTAAACTTTATTTCTTCTTCAAGAAAAGAGGGGACGGTAAAGGGAGGGTTCCGGAGGTCTGGGAACCTTCTTGCGGGTGTCTGTTTCTACTGGGAGACAAAATTGTGCAGGCACCCAAACCGGAAGCAGCCTCCGGTTGTAAACAATGCTGTGAGTGTAGAGGGGTTTCGTGTGGACGTCAGTGCCGTGGCTGCGGTGATGAATGAAAACACAGCGGAGAGTTTGGCTGAAATGTCTAAAGCCGAGGCGCTGCGGGGGTTCGTGACGGAGCGGCTCGCCGCCGCCTCCCGGGAGATCTTAGCGGCTGTGGACAGGCTGGTGTCCGGGTACGAGGAGCAGGCTTCGGGCTTCAGACTGGAGATCGACCGACAGAAGAAACAGCTGGAGCTCCTGCCGCCTGAAGCCGGTGGGCCGTTAATTCATAACTTATAAACGACAATCCGCATTTATAATGTTTATGTATGTCGTACTTTTGCAGGTAGGGGGCGGTGTTTCTCTGCTGTGAAGTGGCAGCATTACAAATATCAGATTTTGTATCATGCGTGCTGTCTAAACTTTAAATTCAGAGCGTCTTAGACTGTAATAATAGTTAAATAAAATTGTTCTGGTTTTGTAATAACTCAGACTCTTTATTGTTGTCCAGGTTCGAAGCGCAGCAGGAGCTTCACTCCTGTTGAGGAAGAGGAGGGTGAGAAAGAGGAGTTTCCTGAGCATCTGGGGAGCCTGGACATAACTGGTTCATTAAGGTTGAAAATGAAGAATCTTTGCAAATACATTAGATGATTTCTGCTTTCATATTGAAAGCAATTAATCTGCAGATGATCTCCATGTGCTCAGGTCTTTACCACGGCAGCGTCAGTGTGACAGGAGACACCCAGCCAGACCTCAGAGCCATATCGACCTCAGGATCAGCGTCGTGGAGGACTCTCAGACCGACCTGCTCCCGAAAAACGGTAACTTTAACAAGTAAATGAACAAGTCTGTCCCATAAACCGCATTTCAAAGAGGCAGTTTACCACGGCCACAGAAAGTAAACACGCACTTATTTATGAGCTCAAGATGGAGATGAATGAACTTTGTTGTCCACACTAAAGTTAAGGCATTATTTTAAGATTAAGAATATCCTGAGGCACAGCAGCTGCTAGCTGCATTCAAATGCCCATAGAATTGCAACCACACACAGTAGAGCAATAATTATTTTTGCATATGAAACCAGAGTGCTGTATCCTTCCTCTAACAGGTTTGCAGGTTTAGATACAGAAAACAGTTTCAGTTTCTTTGTGGGTTCGTGCACTTGTTAGCTACCTTATGTAGTCACTATGGATTACCTTCATACATATAATTACTGTCAGGGTTCTGTTGATGTAAAGTGAGCTGAAATCGTCCACACGGTGGTTCTGCAGCATGCATGAATGTAAAGATGTGGTCTGGCAGAGCTAGGGTGGAGATTGTCACTGATGCATTAGACCTCAGGTTAACTGTGTGTGTTTAACCATTTCAGTATAAATGTAAATACCATTGGTAAGCTGCTCTGTGTAGTGATGCACTAATTGACCTCGTTAGGTAAAACCCTGATCAGCTGTTTCTGTCCTCGCCTCTGTTAGCTCTGAAGAAATGTCCGGTCCTGAAGCTCAAATGTCCTCGTGGGCAGCAGGAAGCAGACTTCTTGAACCTGCTGAGATCGACTTGTCCTCAGCTGGCTGGAGACAACAAACTTTTTGACATCTTAATGTTGGATAAGAAGCGTCGATTACAACCTCTGAGAGTGGAGATGCTTACGCCAGAGGAGATCCACAGAAACATCACAGGATGGGGAAGGTCTACGGTCTACATTCGACTGAAGGTAGTTTGGCTCACCTGGACTTTCAGATAGAACAGTTTTTGGTTTTATTTGTTTGTTTGTTTGTTTTAATTAAGCAGTATTTTTCAGGTTCTCAGTGCAGGACGTCTTTATTTTTGTTTTTTTCAGAGTCGAGACGTACTGACCAGAGAGGAAGAGAGTCATCATCTCCAGACTAAAAGCGCTGCTGATCAGAGAAGGTAATTTAAACGTGGTGCTGTAAAATAATGGCTACACAGCTAAAAGTATCTATAGTAACTGTCACCTTTCAAAGTAAAAAGTTCAGTTTACAGTGCACAAATGAATACATTACTTATTACTTGAATACAATTCTTCTTTCCATTCATTCATCGGGATTTCCTGTCTGTGCGAGAAGCTGTTACATTGTAGCCTGACGGCTTTTTGCAATCAGCTATGATCCGATTCCACTGTTGTACCATATTTGCTCCTCCTGGTAGTGTTTTTCTTTCTTTATTTACTCATTTGTGTTATTGTTCACATAAATGTATGTGTATTACACACTTACTGACAGGCAGGGAAAAAGAGAGAAAAGGGGGATAAAGAGTGTGAATGTCTTTATCACAACAATACCGAGGATGAGGATGACAAGCCTGGAATTTACAGTTTTAGGAGAGAGGAAGCCTCACAGATGAGGACTAACAGTTTGATGTTCTCAGTAGAAAATATAATATATTTTATACTTACAAATTGTAAAACATCTTCAGATGATGTGGTAATGTGACACTGTATTACCATGCTGTATTACAGTGAAGGCCTTAAACACATCACCTTCTCTTCCCCTGGTTTCTGTAGCTGTCCTGACCCAGAGGTTGAAGGCAGCAAAGTAGAAACTGTGTCCTGCAGCTTAACCTCACAGGAAAACGTCGTGGAAATGAGAGAAGCTGATAATGAAGAACCAGCTGCAGACTTTATTGCCTGCTCTGCAACTGAAGGTAAAGAAGGCTGCAGCAACTGCGTCATAAGGAAAGAAGAAAAAGAAAAAGGGAATGACAAATCCAAAAATCAAAGGAAAAAATGTGGTTCTAAAATGCGGTCAAAAAAAAAGCAAAAAGCCAGACATCCTGGCGTCACTCAGACTCAGACGGAGAAAAGTGCTGCTAATCTTTCTTGCACAGTATGTGGAGCTCTGCACATATCAGAAGTTGCACTTGTCAAACACGCCTCGAGTCACAGGAATGATCCAGGAAGTGTGTGTGGAGTGTGCGGAGAGCACTCGGGCTCTGCGGAGGCCTTAAAGGATCATCTGCAAAGTCAACACAAAACTGATGACTGTCACATTTGCGGAGAGTCTTTCCTTAGTGATCTTAGCCTCGACGAGCACGTAGCCTCCCACTCAGGGGAGAGACCGTACGAATGTGACGTTTGCCATAACGTCTTTGCGCTGAAGGTTTCCCTCGAGGATCATCGGAAACTCCACGAGGAGGGCAGGCGTCACAAATGTTACACCTGTCACAAAGTGTTCGAGCTCAAGGAGCAGTTAAAAGCTCACCGCAGGACTCACACCAACAGGAAAACACACCTCTGCGGCGTCTGCGGTAAGTCTCTCTGCGACTACCGATCTTTATCCCGCCACAAAATGACCCATTCAGGGGAAAGACCCCACAGCTGTAAGGTCTGCGGGCGGCGTTTTAAGCTTCCTGGGACTCTCAGGCAACACGAGAAGATTCACACAAACAGAGAGCGGTCGTACCTCTGCGACATCTGCTGCAAAATGTTCCTGACTAGCGCGCAGCTGGAGATTCACATGAGGACGCACACCAACGAGAAACCGTATCACTGCAGTGAATGCGGCAAGGGATTCAGCACCAAGGGCCCGTTGACGATTCACAAGCGCGTCCACAGCGGCGAGACGCCCTACCACTGCCCAGACTGCGGCTGGTCCTTCAAACGCAAGACTAACCTGGACAACCACTTAGTGCTGCACTCGGGCGTCAAGCCGTTTGTCTGCGGGATCTGTGGGAAAGCGTGTGCTCGTAAAGAGTACTTGACTGTTCATATGAGGACCCACAATGGAGAGAGACCATACAAGTGTATCCTGTGTGACAAAGCCTTCACTCAGAGCCACTGTCTAAAGACACACATGAAGAGCCACCAGACGGCAGGATCTGCAACATGACATGTAAAATATGACGGTTTGCTTTTCATTTTTGAACAGAAGAGTGAAATTTAAATTATTGCCTCGTGATGCTAGTGAGATTTATCAAATTACAGCTAGCTTTACACTTCGTTAGCCTTGGTTATAGAGCAGGTTTAGGTGTTTAATATGCCTTTACTTTGTGAAATAGCCTCAGACTACAACCATGTGGCTCCGTAGTGTAGTGCTTTACACATTTCTTTGGCAAGTTACAAATCACTGGTTCTAAACATTTACTCTGGAGTTGTGTCAGGAAGGACATCTGATGTGAACCTACCAAATCCAACATGCAGAACTAATTCCTTGTGATGAGGGAGCGGTCGGAAGTAGTTTTAGTGGAAAACAGCCATTCAAACTGTTGGGATCTTCGTGCTTCCACTGGCATCAAGAGCATGCGATGCTTCAGTGGTAATAGACGTCAGTAAAGCTCTGACTAGAACAGGGATTGTGATAAGCTTCTTGCTGCTAATGTTAGCTCATCTTTAAAGTAATAGCTACTTTTAGCTGCTCCGTGATTCCCCCCTGGGTCGCACCACACATTTGATTTGGCTGATTTTTAAACCAAATGTCCTTCCAGATGCAACCTCCATTTATATCTCCTCCCAGAATCAAACCAGGGACTTTTGCCTGTGTAAACCACTGCACTACGGACCTACCGAGTAACTTTAAAAAAGATGGTGGGTGCGGGGGGAGACAGAGACGGGCAAACTAAAAGCTTCTGTTCAAACTGTGATTTGTTCATGCCTGGCTGAACTGTGATGTCTTTGCTTAGAACCGCCCGACATGTTAAATGAAGTCATGGGTCATATCATGGACACATTTACACTAAACAAGCATCACTGAAAGTAAGAATTTCATTGCTCAGCTTAACTACTGTTTGTTATTTAGCTCATAAAAAAACCGAACGATTTGTGAAACAATGTTCTGTCTTGTATTTATCTTCTCTGTTCATTCATATGAAACGATCAAAATAATCAGAAACAGAAAGTTTTGTACATACCTGTTTCCCTTCGTGTCCAGATATTTATCCTTATTTTATATGCAAATACCAAACTGCTCTCTACACTGTTTAATAAAGAAAAAATCCAGTAATGGCAAACATGCCTCAGTGACCAAATCTGGTGCTTTAAAAGAAAGGCGCACTCTTACCAGGGTGGCTCACAACAGGAAGTGGCCCATCAGTCCAATGACTGTGGCAAATAGTGTCAACCCCTGACACCATGTTATACCTGGATCCTGGAGAACTGCCGTCTCTGCACCAAACCTGGAAACTGACTGATCATCAACCCAGCCGTACATCTCTAGGAGTCTCATTATACACCTGTTGTATATAACCTAGCATAGAGACTGGCAGGTGCAGGGGTGCCAATCAGGATCACAGTTTGAAGATGCCAGCCACCACTCAATGGACTGGGCCTTAAACAAATGCCTCCAAAGAGTACACACATGTTCAGTATGTATGAAAGAACAGCATGTAATACACAACTGTTCATAAAATTTCCCAGAGTCAAATGCGCAGTTTTTAACTCGGGCTATATAAAACAGTTCTCAGTGTAATGAACCTGGGAATTATTTCTGGCCACCTGACGGTCCTGATTATTCTTGAGATAATTGTTGTTCTCCCGTCTGATACACAACAGAAGCAGTGGAAACTCCTGGGGTCGAACAGCTAGTTTGGGATTGGTTGGTTTCCAGGTCTGGTGCTGTGACTGGATGATCCAAGTGACGAGCAAACACCCAGAGACAAGTGTTTAAGGGATACTGAGCAACTAGGCATGCGACGTCATCAAAAATGTACCCAACCGAAACCAGTATCTTCCATGTTTGTCTCCTGAAATGCCGTTATAATTAGCGCAAGCCTACATACAAGCGAGCCGAGTGTTGGGTTAATTCCCTGTTAATTCCCGACCACCCTGTGGGTCACCCTGTGGGTTTAGCTCAGTCTAACTCGGACCTGGCGATGAGGAGAAGAAACCTGGTTATAGTTCAAAGTTTTCTTATAGCTCTTATAGCTCACAGTTGTAGTGCCCTCTCTCCTTCCTATTGAGGGAGCACCAAGGCATTCCCAGGCCACCTGAGAGATAATCGCTACAGTGTTTCCTGGACTAGCTCAGGGCCTCCTCCCAGTCAGACATGACCCACATACCTCGTCCAGGAGGCATTTTGGTCAGATGCCCGAACCACCTCAGCTGAGGCTTTTCAATGTGGAGGAGTAGGGGCTCCTCAGTTCCTACTGAATGACTAAAACTCCTCACCTTATCTTTGATGGAGAAGCCAACTACCCCTCGGAGAAAGTTCATTTCCACTGCTAGTATTTGCAATCTTATTCTTTTGGTCAATGCCCAGAGCTTGAGACTTTAGATGAGGGCCGGAAAGGGTCATGCAGAGGTGATCCTATCGCTTAAACTTACACAATCCTAAATAGGGCAAAACTTGATATATTAACTAAATTTGTGAACCTGAGTAAAAATCAAGGGATGGGCAAAGTTATTTCAACTGTTCTGGGGCCATGAACAGGTTTTAACTACGAATGATAATTTCAGCACTCACAATTACATGTATAACATATATTACAAGGGGAACAAAACAGGCACATTTCAGCACAAGATCTTTCTCTGCATTCACGAACACATGTAGACCTCCCACATGTAGACAGGTTTACTAAATTGCAGTCCCTTCCAAAAGCTGGAGAGATTTTGCCTCCAAGAGAAATCCGTGTTAAACACTACAATTAACACTTACAAATACACCTGGCTGCTTTGCAGTGCTTTGTATTTTGACTCATAAACACCATGAGCCAGATCTAGCACGAACTTTTTAGATGAAAGATGGATGTTTCTTTAAGAGTTACTGAGCCTAGATGCTTGGTTGGTTGGATAGAAAATGTAGTTGAACCAAACAGAGAGTGCAGACTGTGAAAAGATAAGTCAAGAGTAGAACAGTCATTTATTTGAATAGACAAGTAGCTAATACAAATAACCTGAGTCCTTTGGGAAAAACATTATTTTTGAATTGACAGAAGAGTTATTTAACAAATCACGAACATGCTTTTATTCAGCATTATGAGGATGATGCTCATCTCTTATTATCGATATCTCAGAAGCAACTGATTTTGTCATATAATGAAAATTCACATGATAATCTATCCATTTTTATAATTTGCATTACAGAAATATATACTTTCAAATCAGTTCCGCATTGTTTATTTTTATGCAGATGATACAGCTTTGTACATTCCTGTTTCTAGCCTGTCAATATCTACTTTTCTCTAACCATGTTACCATAAAAGCATTAAATTGTCCTTTTCTAAACCTCATACTCACATATACCAACACATGAACCCAACATTTCACCTTCATCACAGATGAGTGAGGACAGGCGTAGACAGGTCTTCCCCCCGTTTCCTGCACTTGACCTGGAGTGGGGGTTGGCTGGTAGGTTTGTTGTGCTTTGGCCCCTGTGGGACACATTTTCTCTCCACTGCCCTTTGCTGCCCACCCAGGTGGCTCGGTGTTTTGTCATGGATATTCACCCACTCCCTTGGGTGTTGCCTCAGGCCACTTCATGAGTTTTTCTCTGCCTTTGGCTTCGGGGGTCATTTTTGTGGCTTCTCACAATCATTATCAAGTATGTTTTATGACAAATACACATACACAGACAATCGCACACTTTTTTCAACAGCTTTGGTGTTGTTGAGCTATAGCTTTCAATATGCAAAGAAAGAAAGAAATGAAGAGCCTAACAAATAATTTTGCTTGACTATGCTGCCAGGCAGGTTAAAAATGCACTCATATCGGCACTGCTAACTATTGAATACAAGTATTTGAAAATGAGACTTTATCACCCTGATTTACTGAATCATTTACAGTGCTGTAATTTTCTTGCTCGCTGGAGGAACAATAAGGGCAACACCAGATTGCTGGGCAGATCAAACCAGAATATCCACAACGACAGCAAACACTTTTCATTGGGTTTTAACTCTCTTGAAATTCGTGTAATAGTGATTATCAGATTGCCACCAAACCTGAACAGTAGCGTCCCCATTATTACCAAGATGGTGTAAAAAGCCCTCTGCTTCGATTGGTCAACCTGCCCCCTCTTGACACCCGCTTCCCCCGGCCCTGGACGCTTGAGTGCACAGAGAACAGAAATGCTGCAGAAAGATACGACAATTAATGAGAAACCCAGAATGCAGAAGTACACAGTCATGATGAGTTCATAGCTACATAGATAATCTAAAGTCAGACAAAGAAAGCTCAGTAACCAAACACATCCAATGCTGATGTTCCTGATCCTGCTCCCTCCTGCCTGCCTCAGTCTGTGGTAGGTGATGGGTTTAACAACAGCAAGGTAGCGCTCCACACAGGTGAGGAGGTGAAGATAAGCCTGCCCACAAAAGGCAACATGCCAAAGGCTGGCCCCTACTAACAACATATCTGGGAGATTGAAATAGCCGCCGCAAAAAAAGAGGGTGTAGCCCAGAAACGAATTCAGGTCGATGGCGAGGGAGTGATAGAGGAAGGCATCAGAGTGACTCGTTTCTCTGGAAGTGGAGCTCTGCTGCCTCCATTGCTGGTACCCAAGGTAGAGGACGAGAAAGATGAGGAGAAGAGTGAAGAAGTTGATGACGGAGGCAGCAGCAAAGACAAAGAGGCCGTCTTTGGAGATGAAACAATCGCTCATGTCCAAAGTGTTGGAGTCGTTAAACGATGTGAGCTCCTGAGGAAGAGAACTGTCAGCGATGGAGCTGGTGGACGTATTTAAATCCATGGAGGCCTGAAGAGGTGGAGGAGGTGCAGCAACTAAAACGAGAGAGGAAAAAATTATTCATTTAGCAATAAGGCACAAAACAGTTTGCACACCGATAGATTTACTTTGTGGGCAAGCTGTGATCAGCTGACCTGTGCTGCTCCTGCTCTGAGGTTTACTGCTCTGGTTTCGTGTATTTGCCAATATTGTTTATTTTTATTTATATTCAAAGTGATGACCACTACCAGAGAGCAGGAATACCACAGACTTTTCTACACTCATCTAATATAGTTATTCTCAGCGGTACCACATTAGTAAACCAATCAGTTTAACATGTATCTGTTGTTACATTATAACTTTTTAATGGCACAAATTATTGTTATGCGGTGTGAAACATGGTGTCTAACCAGATTCTTACTCTGGATGGCATTACCTTGGCCTCCAGTAACACTGTTAGAAATCTTGGAGTCATTTTTGACCAGGATATGTGTAATATTTATAAAATTAGAAACATCCGGTCTCAGAGTGATGCTGAAAAGCTAATTCATGCATTTATTACTTCTAGGCTGGATTATTGTAATTC
>VOQJ01047006.1:31385-48628 GCA_015052665.1 Apistogramma diplotaenia | reverse complement strand
CCAACCGGTCGCGGCAGATGACTGCCCCTCCCTGAGCCTGGTTCTGCTGGAGGTTTCTTCCTGTTAAAAGGGAGTTTTTCCTTTCCACTGTCGCCAAGTGCTTGCTCATAGGGGGTCGTTTTTGATTGTTGGGTTTATTATGTAATTATTGTAAGGTCTTTACCTTACAATAAAAAGCACCTTGAGGCGACTGTTTGTTGTGATTTGGCGCTGTATAAATTGAATTGAATTATCTTTACTCCCCTGATTTTGCCAAGACTACACCAGTGACTCTGTATAGGGATGAATAAGTTCAGACCAAATGAAAACTGGCCCATCAGCTCAAAAGCCAGTCTCAGTTTGTAACATATTATTGTTCAGATCATCGGCTAAAAACCTAAGTGACACCATGTTATCTGCAACACTAAATGCCTTAACAGTCACATATTCAACCAAATTCATTTCTTTAAAGAAAGAAGACATTTGTACATGAAACAAAACAACAAACTTAAACTCAGCACTGATATACACCAGGTAAAAATGTATTTGCATCGCAGCTTGTTTTTGTTTTTTGTGGAATCACGGCTTGCAAGATTTGGTATTTTTCATTGCTCTGCAGGATTTTTTGCAATCAAAAACCAGCATATATCTGGGCCTTAAGCCAAGAGAACATCTTTTTATCCACGTGGCTGGTAGCTCTACATTACATTTCCACCTGGCTGTGGTACTTCTACAATGTCTTCCTATTGTTTTGTACAAGAAGCCCAAACATCCGCCTCATTTTCTCCCACACACACGCACACAAAAAGTCAAGAACACACATCCATGTGTATTTCTTTAACTAACATATCTACACTCGGAACATGCTTAAAACTTCAAATTAAACAGTCAGAATACAAAATCTAGCAAATCCACCCCATTGCTTTGCATATACTGTGCATTTATCCGGAGCCTCTGTCCTCTCCAGGAGTTATGGCTGGTTCCTTTGAAGAACAGCAGGCCTCTTTGTTCAGCAGTTAGAACTGTGCAGCCAAGAGAAGCACTGGGTTTCCTTACGTTCCTTTTTGGAGAGACCCTGAGGATGAAGTGGAGTGGCTGTTCATCTGCAGAAGACACCAGTGAGACACCAGTTAGATCAAATACAAACAACTTCAACGATTAGCTCATGTTAAATGGTTAGTTCATGTTGGAATCAGGTTTGGGTTAAAGAGGATCTCAAGCTTGGTGTTGGATGTCCCCCTTCAGAAGCCAAAAAAAAAAAGAAGAAAAAATGCTCAAGTTGAATGTGAATTAAATAAGTCGACAAAGTGGTATCAACACGCTTGTTTTCCCCCTGCAATAAATCATTCATTCATTAACTCAACTTCATTTTAATCCATATTTTTCACCTGGCTGCCCACAACCCCCCCCCTGCAGTAGCTTGGCCCACAGTTTGAGAACCACTGAGTTGGGTTTAGCCCTTTAATTAAGACAAGGTTCTAGGAAAGGCATTATGCTAATCAGTGTCCTCACAAAGATGGAAATGAGCCAGCGATGCATATCTGCTGAAATACTTAAAGATAGAAATTTGTCTGGAAATTGTAAAACCTTTTACATAATCATGTCTCTACTGTATTGTTTTACCCCTCTCATTCAAGGCTTGTGTGGTTTATAAATCCTCACCCCTGAAGACAGACAGTGCCCATCACTCGTGTTCAAAAAGTTGCCCACACATTACTCTAGGGGGAAGAGGAGAAAGCAAGAACAGTTGTAGGTAGCATCAGGGTAGGCCTGACTGACAGGCTGATGACACACCATATGGAGATGCTGTGCGAATTTTACCCTGAGGGGGACAACAATGTTTTTTTATTATTTGTTTGCCTCATCCCTGTCGGCTTCTGTTACGAAAACGAGAAGGAAGTGACAGCCAGGTTGTGGAAGCTGACAGGCATGCACGCAAATACAAGACAATACGCAGACGCACGTGTGCGCAGAAATGACAGACTGTACTCAGACGCAGACAAGGTACAGACGCAGAGCAGGAGCACACAGTTGGTAAAGACACACTGTACATGCTTGTGAGGTGAGGAGGAATTTCCTACTGTTCTTAATCTTGGAAAGTGAAACGGCTGATTTGCAGTTAGCTGACAAATTACTTTTCAGATGAAACTGCAGTTAAGGTACGACCTCTGATACAAATATAAAGAGAAACGCCGCCCGACACCATGTACACATGTAGAATACTTGTGAAGTTGATCAATAATGCTTGTAAAACAGGCACAAAATTGATTTTCATTTTTAAACCATAATTATTTATATACTGGATGAGTATAGATCCACCAGTGTATATCTGCCTAATTAAATATTCTGAATATCAATAATTAGAAAAGTCTTTAAGATTTTAGAATGAAGGATGAATTTAATTTACAAATTTTCAACTTAAATGCAAATCTACAAATGATCAGCAAAAAAGCCCACCCAGCATACCTGTTTGGAAGCTTCAGATGAGGAATGGACTTCGTTTCCAAAATTTCCATTTAACTGCATCACCGCTGTGAAAGTAGAATTGTGAAGGAACATTTAAACATCAAATTCAGATTCTTCAGTGATGGTTTACTGTATCGCAAACATTGAAAAACATCAGACCTCTTAATCTGGCCTCAATTCTTTGAGCACTCGGAGCAAATAAAACACAAAACAAAGCTTCCTTCTTACCTTGTGGATCAAGTCTGGGATCAACAAAGCCCCAGTGCTGATAGAGAGCTGCCAGATCGTGTGGACTGTAGTTTTTCAGGAGACTTAAAATATCAATGTCCATTGGCGTTTCTCCTGGTGATTCACTCTTTCCCTGAGAAAATCGGAGTGTATCTAAATATGCTTTGCTTCCATGTAGCCCCCACATGTTCATGGCAGCCCAAAGATCAGGACCTTTAGGACCTGAGGAAAAGTCGCTTGACTGCTTGCGAGAATGAAGTTTATCTGTGTTAGAAGAAGAATTCCCACCGCGATTTTTTGCCAACATAAAACCTAAACCCTCCTGTGGGAAGTTTCCCTCCACGGTGGCTCTGTTGCCTCTTTGTTTAGGGCTGCTTGTAGACTGAAAGCTTTGGAGACTCTTGCTGTTTATAATACTGGTTGATGAAGTAGCTTGGGTGCTGGAGCCTTTAGTTCCACCCTCCGCTGTTCGGTTAAGTTCCTTCTTTTGATTTTGGAGGCTGATCTTGCCACTAGACTGTGTCGTATCAGAAGGTCGTGAATCCTTTGACTGATGCTTGGACTTTGGGGTGCCTGACTGGGTCTTGTGGGCTGAGTGTTTGCTTCTGCTGCTGCTGCTGCTGCTGCTGCTGCCATGGCTTGTGAACCCTGGAGGCTGTGTGCGCTGCGTTCTTGGAGTAGGCAAAGCTGGACAGTCTTTGCCTTCAAGAAAAGGTGGCGGCCCCGTGCGTCTCCACTGAGAAGCACCTGCCTTTAAACTTTTGAGGCTGTTAATGCTGGGTGCCCACTTGGGTGCCATGGAGCTGCTGCCATCTACCCTGTGGGCAACACGCTGATGGATCCACAGTACCTCTGGGTAGTTGGTGGTGTGGGAGCAGTAGGGGCACTGATGTCTCACTAGGCCCTTTGTTTTCACTGAAAAATTAACATTGGTTAAGGGTAAAGAAGAAAGATTAAGGAGACTGCCAGCATCGCCAGCTGCATGTCCCTGCTCTTTGACCTCTGTGCCATTTGTCTTTTCCACTTTAATGTTTGACTCTACAAAGTCCTGGCTTGGAGGACATGAATAGGGATTCCAACATTGCTGACTGAGCAACATACTCCTGCTTCTGAGGTAGTCCATGTATCTTGAGGCTTTGGAACCACTTCTGCTTATGTCCAAACTGGTGCTCTGTTTGCTGTATGGACTCAGGAAGTCCTGGTGCTGCGTGTGCAGGTGAGACCTGAGTAGTGTGGTGTCAGCAGTGTGGAAATCACAGTGCTCACAGAAGTAGGTTTTTTTATCTGCAGGTAAGAACAGAAGGTACATTGTGAGACACATTCATAACAGAAAAAGGTGGATTGTACATTAAACCTGAAGATACACTGCTAACTAAAGGGTGATTTCATGGTGTCTACATCCGCTAGCAGAACAAATCAGAGCTGGGCCGGGGGCGGAGCAAAAGACCGGGCCCTTTATACCCTTTATTTTTTAATAAAGCTCATCATAACATCATTTTACAACATATACATGCCAGCAACAGTGGGGCACCACAGAAAACCTCTATGTAATTTTGAAGTCCATCAAGGGCATGAAATATAACACCAAGAGAACAACAAAAACATTAGGCTACATGGTAACTAATGATAAAACAACACAAATTCAAAGCAGTTCAGCACCACGGATAGCGATCAGATCATTTTGACACCCATTTTATCTATTTCAAATCAATAGCTTTAAAGTTTGGTAAAACTGGCTCAGCGGCTACAGTAGCTCTCTTCAGACGTGATAGAGGCCCAGCTACTTGAAATCTTATCCTCTCTCCCACTTGGGCCCCCTCCAGGGCCGGGCCAGGGACGTGCCATCCTCCCAGCCCCCCCGAAGCCCCGCCCCTGGCTACATCTAGCTTTTATATTCAGTCTATGACACAACAGTTGGTGAAAGTGACCATTTGATCCTAACAAAAAAAACCACTCAGAGGTCCCATAGTGTCATAGTGTGATAGACATTTCGAGATTACACACAGTAGGGGTGGGATTAAGTCCACAAACAATACTGCCATGATACACTGCCCTTCATAATAATATCATAACAAAGAGATTCTGTGATACATTGCAGTTGTCTACAATACATTGCTGAAGAAGAAAAAAATACCCTCAATAATTATGATTATTAATTTTAATTTCTGTTCAATTAAGGCCTGCCATTTTTCTCCTGTGGCATTCTTTTTTCTTTTTAAAACGGCAAACTAGTTCACTTCCTTTCACTTTAGACTGACAGGATTTTTAAGACCAATACAGGTATCAATATTTGGTGATTCAAAAGTTGACTTAGCCAATTTTTCAGATTTCCCCAACAATTATTTGTCACAACGTGTTGATGGATTGTTTCTTTACGGTCTGCCTGCCTGGTCGGATCAGCTGGTTGTTGTGTTTGACATTCCAAACGCATGTTTCCAACAGGGAAGTTGCAGAGTATCCTCTGGTGCATCACTGACACTCATAACACGGTTGAAGGCTTTTTCTCCCTTCTCTTATTTACTTTTTAATTTCATTTTCATTTTTGGCCATTATAAATGCCATTATATTGGCAAAACGCTAATATTGACTCTATTGTTTTTATTTCACTTTATCTTCATAATCTGAAGGTTAAGCGATTCATAAGTAGCACTGCCACAATGAGTAATGACAGTCATTCTAGTTAATTACAGTGGTAGAGCAAAGCATCAGCATTAATAGTAATATTGAAATTAGCTACCAGTGTAACAATATTGTATTCAAAATAAACCTGATACAACGCAATTCTATATTGATAATGTATATCTTGTTTTCGTGCCAGAGTTGTAGTTTCATTTACCTTTCTGTACAAGTCCACAAACATGCAATATAAAGTAACAGTTCTAAGCTGCTCAAAGAATATGAGCTCTTGTCCAATCTCTGGCATAGATGATGTGTTATGGTGTGCTGTGGTGTTTTTGGCTCACCTTCCTTATCTTGATGGCTCTTGATGTTCTTCGTCTGTTTAGATGAGCAGTGAATGTCTTTAACCTTCTTAGTTTGAAGTGCCTCATAAAATGCTTGCCCAAGTCCATTCAGCAGAATACGGTCCTTCTGGCTAATCTTTCTGTCACCACCTTTGTGATCAAGGCCTGTGTCACCCTTCTTCTTCTTAAGGTTGGAGCTGGAGGTCTCATTTGGCTTTCTCTTCTTCTCGTGCTTCAAGGGAACATACTCACCTTTTTCTGTGTCGTATGCCACTTCTGCATCAGCTAGTCTCTCCTCCCATCCCAGACATTTTTCTGTAGCCTCCACTAATCGTCCCCTTGTGGCTAACTGCCATGACTGGTAACTACAGATTGGATCCAGCTCAGGAATTCGACTGCCTAGCTTCTCTTTTTCAGGTCTTTCCCTAGGCCCAGCAGAGGTTAGGTTTAGGCTTTCCAAAAACTGCCTCTTAGCATTGTGCACATCAGAGGACTTCATATCTTCCTGTGCTGGGTTTTGCATCTGAGTGCGAGTGTGATTCTGTTTGTGTAGCTTTTCATGCATCTGCAAGGTTTTGCGGTCAAAGAAGAAGTTACCGCAGCCTGCACAGAGCTCATAGAGGCACTCTTCATTCATAAGTGATGCTGGGTCTTGAGGAATGCCATTGATGGTGGCAGGCGGTTCGTTGCTTTTGCTGCCTCTTAGCTGGGCTTTGACTCGATGAATGCGCATATGACTTTGGAGGAACCACGCTTGGCGGAAGCGTCGTCCACAGATCCGGCAGCCGTGATCCTGAGAGCCACGGTGCCTTTTCATATGGGACTTGAGGAGTAATACCTGAGGGAAAACCTGGCCACAAATGGTACAGGAAAAAGATCCATCATTACCCCCATCATTAACCTCGATGGTAACTTTACCCTTAACTTTTTTCTTGGTTGTTTTCTTCTTTATTTTTCCATTAATGTTATTAGCTTTCTCAGGTGGGCTGTTGATCTCAGGAGGGTCAGTTATATCAGCATCTTCCTTCTGCCCTTCATCTCCGTCCCCCTCTTTGTCACTGAGGTTATGGCTCAAAAGGCCCAGTTTATGGCTTCGAATGTGAGCCTTCAAACTGCCCTTCTGAGCAGTCCTGTGCTCACAGTAGGGACACTTGTAAGGCTTCTCCCGAGTGTGTCTTCTCATGTGCTGAGAAAGAGAGCTGAGAAGAGGGAAACTGCGCCCACACACCCCACATGTGTGACATGACGTCACGTCGTCCTCTGCTGCCGCTTTCACATTATTAGTTGTGTCTTTTTGCGATACATCCTCTCTTTCTTCGGTCTCCATCACTTTTCCGAGACCACCAGTCATTGAGAATCACTGCAGCTGTTTAATAAATCCTCTGTGAAACTGTAACAAGTTATTGTTTCTAAAGTTACTGAGTTCTCAGCACAGGTTTAAAAAACTTGCCAAACATCACAGCTTTAGTGTCCAATCCTGACCGTTGAAACGATGTTCCTTCATCGAGTGGCATGCTGTTTTCATGATATCTGGGGGGGGGAGAAAGAAACTGAAATGAGTCGCAATTGTAATTACATTAATTATCAATATTTACAAAGAAAACACTTAAAAACAAGTTTATCCAAATGGCTAATTCTGTTGCTGGCTGCTGGTAACGAAATGCTTAAAATTGGTTCATTGCCAAGTTGTCTAAGCTGACACGACACTGGTTCATCTCTGGAGTTGGGTGCCTTTTTTTAATGCTTGAACGAGTCATAGGTCAGTGTCTAATGGCCTAACAAACAAAAAAGAAAACCTCTGAAAATGTTCTGGTATGTTAATACTATCAGACAAAGTGAAGCAGGTCAAATGATCTCAAAGCAACTCATTATGTCACAACCTAAAGAAACTCAAGAACAGCTGAGAAACAAAGTTATTGACATTTGTCATGGTACCCGTGAGAGACTTACAAGGACAAAACGACTGCTGGACAGTTTGTGTCCTGCTACATGTTGTGCAAAACTTCAGCATTTCATGAAAAAACATCATATGAACAGTTTAACATGGTGATGGTAGCTAGATGCTCTGGGGCTGCTTTGCTGTTTCAGGACGACTTCCTGTAATTGATGGAACCATGAATTCTGCTCTCTACCCTCCAACATGGCTGAATCAAAGCAATTCTGCAAACACAAGTGAGCCAAAATTCCTCCACAGCGACGTGAAAGACTTATTGCCAGTTTTCACAAATGCTTGACTGCAGTTCTTGCTGCCAGGTTTGGCACAATAATGAAATCATTATTTTTCAACTGCATTTTGTATTTACTGGGGTTATCTTATGTCTAATATTAAAAAGTATTTAATGATCTAAAACGTGTGACAAAGATGCAAAAAAAAAAAGAAAACAGCTGTTGAACATCATGTTTTCTTTATGCTTGTAGCATAAATAGTATTTTCACCTACAGTATACAGGGGCTGGCTTCACTCTAAAAACAGTAACAGCAGATGATGCTGACATGTACGGTAGTTTGACCCGGTGCTAAGAGAGTGAGAGCTCACTGAGGCAATTTGCATCACAGAGATTTTGAAATAACCTTTGTCCTTTGACTGGATGAACGACGGCTGTCTGTGCGTATTAGACTACGGGTCAGTGTCTCAACATGCATGTGTCCGTAGTTCCTTTGGTTGCTTATGCCTAAATTGAGTGTGTGAGGTGAAGCATGAAGAGATGTATTCATTCCTGGCCAGCCAGGATGAGCGCCCAGGGGCCATCCACTCTAATTCACGATCAATAATCCATTATAACAAACTTCATTTTAGAAACTCGCTTACTAGCATGTACAGAGCACTGATTCTGGAGTGTGCCGATGCAAGATTGTGAGATTTTTTTTTTATTTTCCCGATTTTCATTTTCTGATTCCTTAAAAGCCGTTGGCCGCAAAATACACAGACCCTCGGAGAAGTAAATTAATGAGTATGCAGTTGAAGTGCATTTTATTTTTGTTAGTTTTTTTTTATTGAAGTTCAAAATTAGAACATTATTGTGACCTTTCCCACCTGCTTCTTTTTCAACTCCAATCATAAATTCTAGGTATAAAGAAATTAGCTGGTGCTCATGTATTTCATGAAATTGACCGTAACCTTTCGTATTTTTTTTCCCCCTACAAAGATGAAGAAAATTTCACATTTACACAAGAAAAAAAACGACAGAAGCACTGATTTTCAGTGCTTTCGGCCCTGATAAGTAACCAGCTGGGCAGCTTCCCATATTTTTGATTACAAGATGGTACGTTTCACAACATGCGCACACTGGAGCAGGCAAACAATTACACACACACACGCATAGCCACATAGCCACATGTCGTCAGCATGGAAGCTTTTCACTGTGGGTAAAGTTCATCATGGGAGGACTACAACAAAAACATTTGTAACAACAAACCTAATCACATAGTGAAATTACCAGCCACATGAGCCAGAACCAACCACAAGGCAGCATCCTCGGTAAGAATAAAGGATCAAAGCAGATGACTGGGGGAACAAAGAAAAAGAGGATGTCTTTTTATCTGGTGAAATTACAAACATATGGGAAAATTATGTAGGTACCTGACTTTCGGTTTGTTATATAAATCTACTGCAAATTCTTTTGTTCGGTAAGGCAAAACAGCAACTCATTTACATGTAACTAGTTGTACGTCTGTCCAGTAGAAGAGCACTTTGTTTTCTGTTGTTTAAGTGAGAGATTATTATGTAACTTACTATAGTTTGGGGAAATTGTAAAGTTTATTTACAACTTCTACCTCTTCTACTTTAAGTTGCTCCCATTAGGAGTCCCCAATGCATATCATCTTCCCCCTATCCCTAGCATCCTCCTTTAGAAACCCTTAGAACTCAAAACATTGCAAACATAAAAGCAGATCTGGTGCTCTACATGAAGAATAGGTCTGATGTAGTTAAGCATGTTCCTCAGGCAAACGTGACCATTTGTTTGGCTGTTTTAGTGAAAGAAGGTACTCTAGCCAGCCAGGCAGTCAAAAGAAAAACCTGCTATTGTGTCCGCCGCACCAGAACTGTCACATCGCCTCATGTCTGGCCCTCCACCCCTCATTAGGGGGTCGAGAGAGTTATTGTTAAACTGAAGAGGTCTGGGCCTACACATCACTGTCTTCAAATGGGCCAAGAGGCGGGACAAAAGACAAGTCTTGTTTGTCATGTCTTTCTTCAAATGCAAGGGGGGGAAAAAAAGGTGCACATACTCATAAAGGCTAAAATCAAAACACTGAATCTAGTATGATTTTCAGGAGCTGAGGTTGGGCATCTAATTATCTGCTGAATCTGCATTTGCACCTGTCTAAATGCGTGCCTGCCTGCTCGCTGTCATGTGTGCTGGTCCGCTCACACTACAATGGGTTGCTGTATCCAGAATCTGGAGGGGTTTAGGACGTTTTTCTGGACATGGCAGGTGTTTGGTAGGCAGACGCTATCAGATTAACACACGGGCAATGTGGCACACTGTCTCCAAGAGGGGGAGGATATGCAAGGGGAACTGGAGGGTGGCAATTAAGGGGTTAAGGTTAAGGCGAATGTAATGAGTTAACACAATGGGGATAAAGTCAGAGAGCTGAGGGCAACAGATGGGAATAAACGGGCCATCAGAATGGAGGTAGCCGCCTCTACAGTATGAGCTTATGCCTTTGTCAAAGCAGCCTATGTGCTTAGTGTTATATATTTGCATCTGCAATGTCCTACTGCTGCATGTGTACACAACAAAAATTATTTTGGAAACTCCACCTATCTTACCCCCACCCACCCCTTCCTGTACTCAGCTATCTTTTCCACCTCTTCTGCTTTTATCCCATACAACACTCAAAGCCCGCCGGAGGATCTGTAAAGTAATGCAGATAGCCAAACACGTTGCTCTAGGGCTTAACTCATTTCTTTTAGAAACCCTCGCTCCCTTTTTCGCTCTCTTTTCTCTGGCAGATGAATAGGCATGTCCAGTCAGCTGTCCGCACATTGATTCATCCTGACGTCCCAACCAGCTCAGCACAAACTCCCTATGGTCAGGGCACTGATGCTGAGAGCCTGTGTTCTGAGATGTGTGTGCGTACTCGCGTGAAAATATCCACTGCGTCGCATGTTCGTGCACTGATTGTGTGCCGGTTGCTGCTGTAGACTGGAAGCAGCCCATCTAATCTTTACAACACCTAAATGCCTCAAATACCATTTTTTAAAAAGAAAGACATGTGCACAATAGCTAATGTCTGCACATTTCTATTTTTGCAAACTAGTTAGAGATGTGAAAATTGTGTATGCCCCATGACTGCGTGCATGCATATGTGTCCCTGTGTGTGAGTGTGTGTGCATGTGCTGAAGTCATCCAAATATTCACATCCACAAACCTGTGCCAACATACCCCTGACTGGAGATGGCATGTGACCGTCCTTATGCTAGTGTTCAAAGCCACAGTCACTAAGCTTCACCTAGCATCTACTGTTTTGTGTCCAGTAATCCTGTCTACCAACTGCAAACACAAATGAGGCATAAAACTAAAATATTATACAAACGGAAGATGTTTTCTTTGCTGTAAATGCAATGAGGACATTTTCTATCACATTTTTTGCCATCTTTCACTTATCCCTCCAGATGCACAGTACAGTAAATTTAAGAAAAACCTTTCTGCCCTCTTACAGTATGAATAATCTCGTGTCATTTGTTAGTGGATTATAGGAAAAACGATGTTGCACAATGGGTGTTTCACAATGGATGTTTCACAACAAATTAAAGGCAAAGTCAGCCTTAGAGATAACAGATTATGTATGCCATGTCAAGTCCTAGTGGACTACAGATGTCACCAGAAATGATATTTACCATACCTTTCAGTATGAAAATTCTAACAGTATTTGTGAGGGTTTTTTTGTTTGTTTGTTTGTTGGGGTGGGATGGGACTGCACTGTTTCCAGACCTGCCAGCAGCAGTATACACCTGCAAGTGTTCTAGTCTATCCTTACATGATGAAGGACGCTGACAAGCACAGCAAAAATGAATGTGGAAAATAGCAACTCATGCAGCTGCTGAGATAGCTGCACCCCAACTCAATGATAAGAAAGGCAATAAGACTCAGGCTCTGTGCATTTGCAAGGAGGATGACCAAGGGGTGATAACTGCCTTCAATATTCTAATCACACTCTCATGCTTTTCAGAACAAGGGGAAAATAGTCTAGGGGAGGACCTAAAAGGCCAGTCTCTAGATCTGTTGGTTCTATTAAGATTGTGGTTATAAAAAGTTTCCAGTCCTACAGACGTCTACGTTTCCAATTTGACCTCCGATTTGTTTCCATTTTCCTGCTGAGTTTATGGGCTCAATCATTCATTTTGGGACATACTGAATAAAAAATGTTGGCAATTTTGTAAATCTTGGTCGCACCATGGTTCAAAATGGAGGATGATGTGTGATTTGAAACCACGTGCTCACAGGTTAACGAGTTGTCTGTTACGAGTCATTGAGCATGTGGTCTCAGAGTCAGACCCGCCCCTTCTCGTCACATCGGGTATTTCTCAACCAAGATGGCGACAATGGGAAAAACGCTCATCTCAAAGCTTCAGAGCAGGACTTCAGAAACCAACCACAGTAGCTACAACCATCTTTTATACTACCCGTGGTTACCGTCCCTTCAAAACGGCAACTGGTTAGTTAACATACGAATAAAGATCCATGCACTGATCCATCAGCTGATGGCCAGGTTTAAAGGTTGTCAATTATAGTTCTCATAAAGGATGTTAAAATTGGCCAATATCTGAAGTGTCGGGTCATTAAAAATGTGAATCAACCAATAAAATGGCATCGCCCGAATGTGGCTGCCCTTGCTAGCCAGTGCCAGAAATACTAGTGGCTTAAAAATGATTCTTTTAGGATTTTACAGAAGCAATTATCGGTTCAAAGGTGTTACAGTACCACCAGCCACTATTGTGTGTGCGCACGTGTGTGTTTTTTTACACATACAGGTATGTGCCACGTATTTTAGTGACATTTAAAACATTAATGAGGAGCAAAGAAACCAAAAATATTTGTTTGGCCAATGTTTAACTTTGCAATTTTAAAGTGTAGTCACCAGGAATAATCCTGTAAATAATAAATAATAATTTTCTGTGTTTAAATATAAATTGCTTTGATCACTACACTTGGTCAATTTTTTAAAAAAAAAAGCTATACAAATATTTATTATCATAAAAATCATTAAATTAAGATGTTTCCACTTTCTCGGAGTAATGCAAGAATGCTTTTTCCATCCTGCCAACGTGGCCTGAATGCAGCAGTAGAGCGCTTAACCTAGTGACCCACGAACAAACTCATTAGCAAAAACGCTTAAAAAAATTTGCAAAACATGAGCTACACAAAGCATTAACAAGTATCACTAGTCCCATCTCCCAGTTTACATGCTGACCGGCACACACCTCTCTATCCCACCACAGCTGGATTATCCATTTGTAGCTCACAAGCAACTTGTGGTATCATTCAAGGCCCGTGACGTTCCTAGAATGACTTAATTGCACGAAAAACAGTGAAGCCACACAGCGCTGTGGGCGACCAGCCTAATGTACCTAAAAGATTAGACAGCCATGAGCTCAACAGTCACAAGCACGGACAAACTTGCGCACATTCGTGCCCATCCCCCTCCTTGGGCAACTCTCCACTTGGTTACACAACATACACAGGGATTACTTTTCATTGCATGAGATGAGCTGCTCAATGAGTGGCTTTTTATCATGGATGCCCCTTTGTGCACAAAAGTGGCATCCATGACATGGCAGAGAGATGATGTCAGCGCTTTTACCTGCTGTGGAAATGCACAACGTGTCTCGTGCAGGGTCTGATGTGGCCATCAGAAACTGCCTGAGCAACTCCACAAAAAATATAGCAAAGCAAAGATGAAGAGAAGTCATTGTTGAGGATATTTTCAATCATTAGGTTATTACAGTTAATTTATCTACTGTGGTAGGTCTGAGGATCCACTGTGTACCCACTCTCTTTTTGGTTTGGATTGGCTAGTGTGGGAGACACTAGAGTATAATCTGCTGGCATTAACTTGCTCTCTAAAAAAAGCACTCTCAACAGGGATTAGATTATCATGGCAAGGTCAACTCAAACTCACTCTGTCTCCCTTTATGTCTCTATCACTCAGGTTTTACTTTATCAGCCTTCCTCTCATCATGTGCCCTCCTGTCCTCAGGTGTAAATTCTGAGACATTGATTTCACTGTCGCCAAAATAAGGGTCAAGCTGCTAAAGTAAAAGAAAACAACAGATTAAAGCAGATTAAGCCTACAGAATGAGGCCAAAAAAACAGTAAATCACACACTTTTCAGAAAATGGAAATACAAATTGTTAAGCACGCTTGCCTTTTATAAATATTAATGATTTGTTGACCATAATTTCCTAGTTATTTTTCAGGTGATGAGTCAATCAAAACTTAGACTTGTCAGTGCTGTCACTTCTTATCCATCTCATTTATGCATCTCATATTTGAGATCAACTTTAGCTGAGTTGATCGAGACCTCCCAGTTAATGGACACAGCTACTTTCACTGTAAAGTAGATTTTGCTATGATAGGTCTGTATTTCCTTATGCAAAAAATGCAATGTAAAATTAGAGTCTGAATCTCTCCTCTGCTTCTCAGATACAAATCTGACACTGATTTTAACCAAAACTCACTACAAAATTACTGAAGCTGATATTGCAAACATGCTTGAATTCACTTTGGCTTTGCCTCTTCTGACATGTAATGCAAATCTCTATCTGTGTAAAAAGATCAAGATTCTCAGGTTATGTAGCGGATAATGGTTTGTATAAACGTGTGTAATTTCCCATTTCCTGATGATTAAGGTAAGGATTGAAGAAGTGTAAGGGGATACCTGCTTAGCGATTTTACCCTGGAGCAAAAGAATGACAGCTGGCAGGAGGGTCTGGATTAGGTTTCCCATAGGGGTATTGCATCTTTTACACCACCACTTCTTTGGAATAGAATGAGCCGATAGTAACCTGATTCCTCCAGACCCATCCAATCTCGTCTCGCTCGGTCTCAATGGGACCAAACAGAAGGGATCTGTGAGCGACTTACTCATCCCTCCCATCTTCCATCTGCCAATGTCTGCACTCCAGTTCCTCCACTGGAGACTTAAAGGGCATGCTTCTTTTTTTTTTGAGGAACCTATGTGAATCATCACAAACTGTAAACGTTCTCCGCCCATCTGATTCTGAACTGAGCTAAAGTAAAGAAAACCTGCTTTGTGGCTTTGCTGCAGTAGTTACCTCAGCGTACCCAAAGCACAGCACCAACGATCCTAAAGATTAAATGGTTCCAGTTACAGGATGTTGTGACATAGCTCGATACTTTTTCCTTAAAGATACTCTCTAGGAGATTTTTTTTGTTTTGTTTTCATCTGTTTACATAAAGCCCAGATAGCATGAACACCACATTCTCTGCATGCAGCATGTGGTCCATCTGTATAATGTGCTGTTAGGTAATCACATCAAAAGACAGAGGACACATACTCAGCAAGAACGTGTACCCTGCTTTAGACACAGAGTCCCCTGTTGCAGACATATGGCCCGGTGAACAGTGCAGTTGTGTTAAATTTAAGTGTAACGTTCAGTTTTGTGTTTTCAAAGCTTTTTTTAGTTTTAGTTTTATTCTGGAAAAAAAACCCCAGAGTGACTTGGATCTATATAAAACACAAGTGGAGTTGTTACACCTACATTGAAAAAGAAGCGTAACTAAAGCCATATTTGCACCACAGGAGCTTCCCCCAGAGATGAGGAACCTTTTCAGGGCGCTCACGTGCATTCCCACCCACAAGAATTATTTGTCCTGTCAAAACGTTCCTGCGTTTTTGAAGGTTTAAAGTTTCATAACTGCACAATTTGGATGGCTTAAAATATTTTTGAGTGGAGGTTGTCAGAATTAAAATCATAAGTGGCAATAGAAGTTGTAAACAGCCGCACCAGTGCTCTTGTTTGGCCAGTTATTTTTATATGCTTTTCTCCCTGATGCCACAGTCACACTAGGAGACACAGTGGTTGAAGCAATTCGCGGCACAAACAAAATTAGTGCGACCACGTGCAACGAACTTGCAGTTTTACTGCTTTTGAAATGGCTGTTTGAAAGGCTGGGTTAAGTTGTGACTTACACACAATGTTTGTGATCCATCAATAGTCACTCAGCAGCCTTGCTTTTATACAGGAATATAACCTGAATACAACCAGCTGAGTCAATTCCCCTATTGTAAAGAGACATGTTGCTGACAAGTTGCACTCATCAGCACAGACTAAGACTGATTGCAACTTGTTGGCAGTTTGTCTGTCAGCTGTGTGGCAGGCAGGAGGTGGGCCCAAGATGCAGGACTCAAAAACAGCACTGAATGAAACTTCAGCTTTATTTGTTGATGGAAGCAGGGTTTACAGAGCTGGACAGAGCCTGCAGCACAAACTAGGAAAGCTTGCTTAAACTAGGATACACACAGGCTGAAGAACACGCAGCAAGCAGAGCGCAATGGACGACGGTGCAACAAAGACCTGATGAAAAGACAGACAATAAATACACAAGGGACATCGAAAGGAGATTGGAAACGGCTTGGGAGAACAGGTGGACAGAATCACGCTAAACTAAACACACTGCACACGATACAAGATATTATCAAAATAAGACAGGAAGTGGCAACACAGAGACATAGGCACACACCTCCGATCTGGACACGAGGACAGGGAGGTAAACAAACACAAAGACAACACTAGGGCAGACTGGATAAGGGAATTAACATAAGGAACTAAAACAAACTTATAACTGCAAAACCAAAATAAACTAATAACCAAACAGAATGTCTGAACCAAACTGAAACAGAATGTCTGATTTATAAATTAGACAGAAATTATTTGCAAAGCTTCACCAAGTTGGAGTAACAGTGATTGTAGTCAGTCTGAGCTGGATCGCGTTTGGAGACAGGCTGCCTCCCACCAGGCAGCCTGTGGCTATTAAAGCCTTGTGATCGAAAGAGGTCCCCCAGAGGTTGAGGTGCTGCAGGCTCAACCAACTGGTAGCACAACTACTTCCAATTATTCCTCAAATGTGAAAAGCCTCAGTGAAATCATGGGTGAATGCAGCCAAACGTCAGGTGTCAGCTGATATTTGCTCGCAGTTAGCAAATATGATCTCTATTCTACAGCCCTTACATTCAGCTTTATAAATCTGTAAGGTTTGAATTTGAACGTAGTGTTCAGCTTTGATTTTATAATAACTATTTCCTTGTTTTACTGGGACAAAATGGAGATAATGCAAACAAACACTGACATGGGCATTGCCTATTGGCCAATTTTTTATTTTCAACCTATCTATTTCCATATAGAATTTCAGTCGCTGCATGCCTACTTTCAGCCTATTGTCACAATGGGAGCTGCCCAAAGTGGAGATGGCCTGACCCCTCATATCTTCCTGCCTGCACTGTCTGCACCCCTCCCCCTTCCAGCAACAAGCCTCTGTCCAGACCCCAGCCTCATGACCTAATCTAGATGATTAAATCATTTTTCTTTAGCCCAAATTTTGTCCACCCCCCCCCCCCACACACCACCACACCAACCAA